>OMKP01057046.1:5187-18337 GCA_900302375.1 Bathygadus melanobranchus | reverse complement strand
CGAGTCCCACCACTAATATATATATATATATATATATATATATATACCCCTAAATTACGAAAATAAAATAACAATTACTAAAATAATAATCTGAGATTTCTTTAGGCCTGTGAATTGTTTAACAACATGAAAATAGTATTCCTACATTAAAACATTTTAAATAACCTAAAATCAGACAACTAAATAAAAAAATAAAACTGGCCATATTCTCTATCAAAGCAACATCTATATGAGAGAGAGAGAGATAGAGATAGAGATAGAGATAGAGATAGAGAGAGAGAGACGCAAGAAGGGGAAAAAACATTGCTGGCCTTTTCCAGATAAAAACAAGCTAAAAACACATTGTCAGTGTGATTCCATACCCCCAGACCCCCCTCCTCTCAGGCGGACGCCTCCAGCTCGGAGTCTTCACTGGCCTCCGTGTCGCCGATGATCTCCCAAGTGGAGGTGGCGCAATTCATGCGGGTGGGGCTTCGGCTGCTGCCAGGTCGCGTCAGGAAACGAAAGCTACAGCCACAAAACAGGACTGAGGTTATCTGTCTATCTATATATATATATATATATATATACACCTGAGGAAATACATTCTTAGATCAGAGACAATTCCAGCAGATTAAAAGGTTTCTTCTTCTCCTGGCTTTAGAGGGAGTGGTGGACGATGTTGTACTCACAGGTTTCGGATGCGAGACTCGGCTCGTTTTTCTTCCGGGCCGTCCGTCTCAGTCTGCCCGTTGGAAGGAGCCTTCTCTTCCTCATCACTGTGATGCAAGAGAGAATAGACCAAAAGGGCCGGTCATCTCAAGGACTCCACAAGTTCCTATTGCTATTATGTATTTGTTTGTTGTTTATTAGGTGAAAGTGTATCAAGTTTTTGATGTGGTTATCCCATATATAATTCAGTTTGTACATCATGATATTCTATTCACATTACTTTAAGTTAGCAAAGCATAGAGATGGGCAAAAGCACATACACATTGCAAATACTGTTCCATGCCTTTGTAACAAATAAAAAAGGAAATATATAAATCTAGGAATCTGATGGAACACATCCCTAGTCATGCAACTAATAACCTAAACCCAAGCTGTCATGTGACCAATTGTTGACCACAGAGTGAATGTGTGTCTGCTTTGTTACGAACAAATTGGATTAAAAGATTTTAAATAACTAGGTCATATTCGTGACCTAGACTCAGCAGTTATTGGCACCAAGTTGTGCATTTCAGAATCAATGGACGTATGTTTGTGCGTTTGTGCGCGTGTTTGTATGTGTGCGTGACAAAGAAAGAGAGACCTGTTGACTTGGTCCATAGGAATGCCCAGCATCTTGGCCTTGATGAGTTTCCTCTGTTTCCTGATGGTGGCGTGGACGGCATCGAGGACAAAGCTAGGAAACCTCTCATCGTTCAGGATCTCCCTGAGAGAGACACACACACGCGCGCGCGCACACACACACACACACGTGTAAAAAACAAGGCATAATTGTGTTCATGACATTATAACATATAGTGTGAGGCCCCTGTCTGCTGCTGTTGGTTTGTGTTTCATGGAGGCGGGGTCGTCATCACTAATTAGACACACCTGAGCCCGTGTGTCTGAGAGGACTTGTGGAACACAGAACCTTTGTTCTTATTGCGGCTTTGAACCAGGCCATAACAATATGCATACAAAATATTCATATTTAGCATACATCTTTTGTAGAAATATTAATTAAATCATAATACATAAAATGTAACACCCACACAGCGAGTGGTTGAGTGTAAACGCTTCCGAACACAAACGCTGTACACTCGTTTACGTCTATCACCATGGTGACGGGCTATTCACAACAAGAGGGACCCGGCCTTACCTCTGGTAGTATTTGAGCTCCTCCTGGACCAGGAAGAGGTTGGCCTTTAGATCGTTCCTCTCAAACAGAATTTCCCGCACCTCCTTCTTCGTGAAGCACAGCTGGTCAGCCCCCAACGACTCTGGTGGCTTCACGGACATCTGCCGTGGACTGGACTGATGGAGGGAAAACGGTAGGCGTCAGGACATTGTGTTGGCTTCAACATATCATCACTAGAGTCACTAGACTGGTACCGCACTACTGTATACATGATGATCACTACTGTATACAAGATGATCACTACTGTATACATGATGTTTACTGCCACTGTCATCTACTGCTTGAGTTCCATCATCTTAAAAATGAAAGCCATCTTTATGAAGATGACGAGTTGATTGAGCCAAAGGTTACTGAGATACTTTGGCTTTATTGCTTTAGTTTACTTGACTTTCGTTTCATTTCGGGAACGCGAAATAACTGCAGTTGTGTTTTATAGCCGGACAAGCTGAAAACATAGCTACCCACTTGGGGATCAGCCGCGTCGGACAGAGCCAGGAAACGCGATGAAAGACAGACATAGGTGCCTCCACCCAATCTCAATGCTCCCAACGCACGCACACGCACAGGCACACACACACTAGTGCACTAGTAAAACCTGCCTTGGCCTGGTCCAGCTGGGCCTGGATGTGTTCTATCTGCCTGTGTTTCTCCCGCAGGTCGGCCTCCATGTCGGTCTTGCGTTCCGTGGTGCTCCTCAGCTGGGCCTGCAGCACGCTCTGCCGGTGGCGCAGCTCACCGTTCATCTTCATGAACCGCTCTAGCTGCTCCTGCAGCTACACACAGACAGAAATAGCTGTTATGCATGTACATATATACACACATATATATATATACACACACAGCAGCAGGGCGGCAGTAGCTCAGGAGGTAGAGCGGTTGCCTGGCAACCCGGAGGTTACTGGTTGGATCCCCGGCTCCCCCTAGCTATGTGTTTAGGTTAGATTAGGTGTCCCTGAGCAAGACACCTAATCCCAACTGCTCCCGGCGAGCTGGTTGTTGCCTTGCATGGTTGACACCGCCGTCGGTGTATGAATGGGTGAATGTGAGGCAACGTAAAGCGCTTTGGACAAAGGTGCTATATTAATGCAATCCATCCATCCACACATGCATACAAATAGTTAAGCACAATTGGCCCAGGAGCTTGCTATTGGTCAGCGCTTCTGTCGGTAGGGACGGATATTCTCTTGTCCAAACCTGGGCTAACTTTGGAAAACAGTTTGATCTCTCGCTTAGTTTTTTATCTGGAATTTATTTATTGACCTTTTTATTGATAGTTCAGTCTCTTGGGAATCGGTGAAAGTATTCATGCTTGTCTGGATCTTTCTTTTATGTCAAATACAAGCTGGTGAACAGCAGTACGAGGACATTGTCAACAATAAACACGGGCCAGTCAATCACTTCTGCATTCAGTTTCTCCAAACAGCTACCCTTTCCAACCAATATGGCCGTCAAGTTGAATAAGGCGTATACTGTACTCTGATACGGGAAACCTCAGACCGCGAAAACTAAGACTCCTGTGAATACATACTGCCTAGTCACATGCCTATCTAGATTTAGCAACGACTGTGGTGGAGAGGGGTGAAATGAATTTAGGGGATTCTGACATGTGTAAAGAAGTAGGAGGGTGGGAAGATACACTCAAGACAAGAGCAACATTCATGTGAGCAGAGGAAACATTTGAGGCATCCGTTAAAGAAACTACTAGCTGTTTTCTTTAATGGATGCACACACACACACACACACACACACACACGCACACACGCACGCGCACACGCACGTGCACACGCACACAAACACAAACACAGACACACCCTGTTGCAGTAAGTGGGCGTGAAAGGCCACTGCCTGAACTTGCCTAGAATCCAAGAATTAGCTCAACCAGTAACAGTACTGTCAACATACCTTCCCTCGCTAACATTAGCAGATCACACACTCGTTGGGGCCGACTATGACACAGTGCAGGCTTTTAATTTGAAACAGCGCGCACTTGTCTCCTGGATCACTAATGACTTCCAGAAGTTCTTCTTTGTAGTAATTAAAAAAAACAATGTGAGGCTGTTGTGTAATCCTGTGGTCCGAATCGAAACAGAAGTAAATGGGGGACTTCCAATTAATCAATAAGGAAACAAAAACAGAACAAATACATTCCAGATAGAGAATAACAGATGGTTTCATTGACATATTTTACTCTCACAAAGGCATTCTCTCCCAGAACATTTCTGGAATTCTTATCAATTATTGTGGGAATGTGCCCGAATGTGCCCGAATGTGCCCGAATGTGCCCGAATGTGTGAACGTGACCGCACAGTAACTGAACTTCTGGTAATAAACAGTTTGTTTAAAGCTGTACGTAATCTCCACCACCACTAAGGCCCTGGACTTTGTAACAACACCAATAAATAAACAATTTCAACAAATGTACTTATTGTAAGTCGCTTTGGATAAAAGCATCTGCCAAATGCCCTAAATGTAAATGTAAATGTAATAAATAGGCCAGAAAGCGAGTGTCGCAAAACATAAACAAACACAACCCTAGTTGTCCCAAGATATTCATCATTCATTTATTTGTAAAAAAAAACCCCAACTAAAACTAAAAACTAAGTAATTGACAAAGAAAGATCAATATATATTACTGGTGGTGAAAAATGGCAGTTACCTCAAGGGTATGTCAGTCTAACAGAAACAGAAAACACACCAAATCTCAGTGGCATGTGTCTAGTTACAACAAATAACTAAACGGGAAAGCCCAAGCTGTAAACTGAAGTATATTCCCATGAACACATGACAGGCTGTCATGTGTTCATGAACAGCCTTCAGTTTACAGTATCTCCACGTCACAAGCATCAGGATCCACCAGTGCTGGCAGGGCCACAGCTTGTCACTGGGGGGCACAGCAGTGTGCAACGGACCAAGACAGCCAAGGCTTCTGGCCATAGGAAAACAACATGTCCAAACAATCCGCTCAAAGTGCAATCAAATATGTGATGCCGTTTGTCATCGGTGAACAGCTAAATCAACATGACATCATCATCATGAGAGGAGAAACCCATAACGGCTATTTATTTTTTGTATTATTTATTTATCATAATAATATTTATATTTAATAATATTTATCATATTATTTATGGTTTTATCCAACGTAACTTAGAGTGAAAATGAATTCAGATAGAGTATGGGTCTTGAGGAAGGAAGCCTACAGGTAGGCTGCGGACCTTGGGGAATGAACCCAGTACGTTTCGGCTGGGAGATAAACATGTACCATTTGTATGTGTGTTTATGTAGGTCTGTGTATTCTGTGTTCTCATGTTCTAGTGTTTGACTGTGAGTGTGTCTACTTACTGCCTCCACCTCCTTGGAGATGGTGGAGATCTCCTGGACTTTGGCTCTTAACTCATCCCTCTGCTTGTCCACCACCTCCTTCAGCTTTAGCATCACCTCTCGCTCCTGACGCTGGGCACGATCTAACACACACACACACACACACACGTGTTAACAATATGATGTTGACCAGTGATCATTCCTGAACAGAAAAAATGTAGTTGAAAAGAAACAAGACACCTTAAACCTGAGCTATGTAACCTTTTCTGTGGATTGGTTAATACCAGAATCCACAATTCATTCAAATTGTGTATTGTGGTATTTTCTGGAAAAGGGGTTACAATGACATTCCCTTCATAGAACTGTGCAATAATCAAGTTAAAGTGGTATTAGCCACTCACATGACCCCGTGTCCTCAAAAGATGGCAAACAGCTTTTCCTACAGAGTTGTAGCATTAGCATAAGGCATGGTATTGCCTCTCGGGAGACTTATTCACATTGTATGGCTGTAAATTACTTCAGGCAAACGCAAATAGGGAGCATTACTTAGCAGAAAAATAGTTAGCACAACTATTTGTGTAAGAAAAACAGAGGTGCTACTGTATCACTGTAGCCACTGCTGAAGATAACAATGTGACTGTATAAAGCTTACTGTTTCAATGTAGAGACCAAATTTATAGAAAGACAGACGGTATATATACACAGCACAACAACATCGGTATGCTGCTGCTGACACCAACAACCATCTTTCTCACCATCATTTCATATTATTGTAGCTCTATAACACCTCCCCTCGTCCCCCTCAGTACTTGTGGCAGGAGCACCATGGGGACCTACCCTCCTGAGCATGGCTGCCCTTCAGTCTGCCCTCCAGGTCCTGCTTGTCGTCCCGGAGTTGTTGCACACAGGCCTGGAGCTCCTCGCACCTCCTCCTCCATTGGTCTTCCTTCTGCTGCAGCTCCTGCTCAAAAACAGGACCACATAGAAGGTGGTGGTCGTTAGTGTCTAGCACATTTCTATTGAATACAAAATATCACGGTCTTGCAGCGGGTGTGGTTGTGGTTTGACTGATCATCAAAACCTAAACTCTCACTACGTGACAGATACTAAACGGAAGTCGGTCCGCGCGTCTTCCTGTACATTATATAACGCTACTGCTGCACACATTTGTTATTGCTATAATACGTTGTAGCATACAGCCCTGGGTTTGGCATAGCTAAAAGACGCTGTTACTTTGGCGCAGTGCACAGTACACAACGTGTTAAACGGCTAGCATTGGACACCATTCTGCCGTGTATCAGATGTTGCATCCCATAGGTGTTTGGTTGCGTCTCTGCTTGTTTACAACCTGGCCAGGGATTTTAAAAAGCTACCATGTTGCTCACCCGTATTTCATTATTGTGGTTTCCAACAACGTCGGCGTCCTTCGCTGTTCGTTTCTTGTGCTGCTGTAGCTGTAGCGTTTCAAACGCCTTCAGCAGCTCTTCCTCCTTTAATTTATACGCGTGGTTGCGCGAAGCGAAGCTCTCCAACAGTTCGAGGACTTTCACTGTTTTGGACACCAGCCCCACGACACTCTCTTTACCGTGGCTTTCAATAAGTTTTTCCACTTCAGAGCCGATCAGCTTGGCTATTTCGTACACATCATCCACGGTTAGTGCCGAGCATGTCCTCTGTAAGACGTCCGTCGTCTTGTTTACTTCTGCGCTCTCCATGTTTGTGCGATTAAAAAACGGCGCATACGCAGTATATCAATTATGGAAACCGTATTTCAAGCTTTACGCAAGTCGTCGCCCAAACCGCCAGTAATCTGTGTTTTTCCGAATCATTTTTAGCTCACGAAGCTGTCAACACAACCACCAGCCGCCTCGCCAAACCTACTCGATGCAACTTGGCGTTTCACTTCTTCCGTCACACGTGCCTACTGGTAGACACCAGTAAATGCCCAGATACTATAAATGTAGTCCATTTACTGTAATAAGTCTCCTGCATGCCATAGTCCCGTGCTGATCGCTGCACAACCCACCTACTTTACTGACCAATGTGACACGAGAACTACACGGGCGATTCTCAGACGAGGGACGTACGCATGGCCGTATGCGGGTTTTTTTTTTAGAAATACCGAGGTCCAAAAACTGTTAGGGGGTTTCGGGGACCAAAAATTGATTTCCCTGATCTAGATATGTGCTTTTTAAGACGTTTGGAGGCACATACAGAAGAGGCTAAAATGATCACGAAACGTCTGAAAATTAATGTTGACAATGTTTAATTGTCTCGTCTCCTCTTGTCTCTCTGTCTTCAACATCTGTTCTCTCTGTCCTCTACTCTTTGTTCTCTCTCCCTCTGTATTCACTGCCTGTGACTCCTCACTTGTCTCTGCTGTATTATGTGTTAAAATAATTTTGTAAAATAATTCCAAAAACAATTTAGTAAAATGATATACACCTTCTTCACCATCTTTGTGTTGGCATTATTTTGGATTTGAATTATAGAAATGTGTCTCAAACAGAACATAAACGAATGTGTCTTATACAATAATATATATACAATACTATATTATGACCTTATAATTGTGCTAGGTTTGTGTTGTTAAATGTTGCCTATAGTTTCCACTGTAATTACCAAAGAACTTATCTCTGTTCTAATTAAGCCTAGTTGCCAAGCCTAACCTTGTTTGAATGTGATCAGGTCAGTTTTTGTTTGTGTTGAACAGCACAGGGACATATTATTCTAATCCTATCCTGGGCACAGTGGGCAGTCTGTTCTTCCTCTCTCACATCCATCACCTTCTCTCCTGTCCCGTATTTCCCTTCCCAAAGCAGTTTTGACTGACGTAGTCTTTTCATTTTCGTCTGTGTCAGTGAAAGTAAACACAGGGTTAATTGATAATTAGGCTCTATGTTACCGGCCTCCGCTAGGATAATAAAAATATGGGGTAGGCTACCTCATTTTAACATGCATTTCAACCCTTTACCCGAACTGAATTGAAAGAAAAGCATTTAAACTTTCGTTGAAAGTTTATCAGTCTGACATGGATAGAATAAATGTTAGCTATCTAGCTAGTTAATTCACTCAAGTGAAAACAAAGTGTATAAGCAATACAAGTTCGCATCATGATGGACGGCCACTGATTAACGTAGCGCGACCGCACAGGAGGTATTTGTCAGATGATGTTTGGGGATGAATGGCATTGCATTTTTTCTTTTTCCAAGCCAAACGGCTGATCAAACACAACACACAACAACGTAATAAAATCGTTTCTTTATTTAAACCCAGCTACAGTGTCACACAATGTACAGTATAACATAGTAACATGGTGTTTGGTATTTTGTATAAAAATTTGCCATTACACAATTCAAAATTTCAAGGACCCTGGTGAGTAGCATGATGCCCTTTTTTAACAGAAATTTAATTCACACTTGACTACGGCACGATAACACTACAAATAAATTCACATATGAAGAAATGACAAATAACATGGAATAAATGCATTCTAATGCACCGTCTTTCTGAAAGCCAGTTTTAGGAAAAAAGTAGTTGATTGCTGGGACTAGCAACACTCATAGAAAACATCCCAAAAATGTGTACATAAAACTTTCAATGTCCAGGGTTTCACATTTCTCCGCCAGAAGAAATATAACACCACCTGCACGGTGACTGGCTCTACGTGCTTCAGGCAGAAGTTATCTACAAAGAGCTTTGAGAACAGGCTGGCCGGCCCCCTCTCGCTCAGCCGTACATGTCTTCGCGGTCTGCGTTGTAGATCTCTCCCTCCTGCAGTGAGGCGAAGTTGAGGAAGTGTGAGGGCCTGTGCACCTCGTGGTAGAACTCCTTGGGGTTGGACAGCTGCAGGTCGTACTTCATGTTGGGGTCGTGGCGCACACCTGCAGGAAAAGGGGAGGTTTAATCCAACAGGGACGACCTTTGGCTTGTATACACACACCTGGTATGGTAGAAATCTACATGGCCTGTATACATTATTTGGATGCCTGTTGCCTTGGATTTCTGTTTAAAATCATGACATCATGATTAAGTTTGATAAGCATGGTAAACCTGCTGCAGGTTTTCCGAAAAGTCTAAATTGTTGAATGCATCTAAAAGGCAGATCACAGTTCCAGTTTGTAGTAGAGGCAGAGCAGCTGCATGTGTAGTAGGATCAGTCAGGTTTAATCAATACAACATTGATTGTTCCTGAACTGTGAAACAAGCAATCTGTACACAGATTCATTTTGAAACATAATTACAGGCAGCCTAATTGTGCAGGACCCTTGACTATTTTACATCAGGGTGCAAAATTACATTTTTTGTCCACCGACCAAATGGCTATTGAAAGTTCTAATTTTACCAGCCACTCAATAGATTACCATTGTTTTTCTGGCTGGTGAGTCAAGCAAATCTACCAGCCACTTGCATATTTTACCAGCATTTGGCTAGTGGCTGGTGCTAATTTTGTGCCATGCCAGTAGAAAAACGGATATATTGTACATATACACACAGCAGCATATTTGATTCATATTTCACTGAGGAATGACTTTCTCACCCATGAAGTTGTAATTCCATGAGACCTGGCCGGGCACCATGAAGAAGCCCAGGAAGCGGTCAGAGAGCAGCATCTGCACCCTCTCGTAGTGAGACGGCAGGTAGCCCTTGGGGTTGTTGCCCTTGTCTGTGTTCTGTCGACCCCACTCATAACCGCTGGGCGTCAGTTTGTAGGCGGTCAGCGTGCACGAGCCGGGAGTGAAGCTAATGGAAAATAAAATAAACACCATAAGCATAACATGTGGCCCCAACAATTAAACATTCACATTTAAAGTTTAATGTTGCCACCATTTCCAATGGTTCTATTAAAATATTTTCCACAACCTTTGGCAATAGCATCAGGAGTCTTTCTGCTAGTTCACACTTTAGTTCTCTAATCAAGTACATCTTTGATGGTGTCAATGTAGTCAAAACAGAGACAAAGGAGAGAAGAAAACGTGTGTCAGTCAGCTCCTACCTGCAGGTGATGATGATGGTCTTCTCTCCGTCCCAGGACGGGTTGTCGGCCATGACCTTGGCGTGGGTGGTGACGTCCTGGGGGGACAGCTGAGGAGACTCGTTGGGCTGGGTGTGGATCCAGCCGAGAGGCTCCATCTCCTGGTTGGTGGAAAGGGGAGCGGTGAGGAAACTACTCCGCAAGTTCAACAGTTTGAAGCGCAACAAGCCATCTTCTTGGTCCTAATGATGAAGAAAGCCAGAAGAAACTGTTTACCTTGAGGTACTCGTGTCCTGGGAGCTGGTTGGGCAGGTGGACGGTCTGGTGAGTCCCCCACTGGGGCACCATTACGATGCAACGGATCTCCTTCACCTGGGGGTTGTCTGGGGGACTGGTGCCGTAGAGGTATCCAGCAATCTGTAAGGACAAACCAAACAAAAAAACCCCTGTTATAACAAAAGGCAATAGAGGCCTAGTTGATTATGAGGATGACTGTCCTGGGCCAATCACAAAGCTTCCATATGTACCTGTGCTCGCAGGTCAGAGATGCAGATGAACTTCTTCAGGACATTCTTGGGCAGAATGTAGGTGTAGCCCGTCTCCTTGATGTCATCCGAAGACACATAGATGTGGTTGGTCCTCAGATGGAGATTGGCCGCTGATATAGCCCTGAGGTTTGGGGAGAGGAAACAACACAGTTCAATCGGATGAAAAAAAAAACATGAAAAGGACAAATTAGTTCTATTGTCAGCTTAACTGTTAGCCAAATGAACACGTCAATCCTTTTCATAGCCATTATCTTTTTTAACAATAAAAAGCTAAGAGTCAGAAGCATTCTCCAGCTTACCTGACCCTCCATTCGGTCTTGGAGGAGAAGGTCTGCGTCTCGTAGTTGGAGGTGGTGGAGGTGATGATCTCGTCGCCGTGCTTATTGACTGTGCGTGTCTGGGTGGCGGTGAGCTGGGACTGCTCCTTGGTCTGCTTCTCGATCTCCGCGATCTGCTGGCGCTGCTGGGAGGGAGCTGAGATCTCCATGCCCAGGATGATGTCTCGGATCTCAGACTGGGTGAGGGAGGCCACGTTCACGCTGGAGGAGAAGAGGTGGCGTTATTCAATAAACTAAAGGTGGGGGGGGATTAAAAGATACCATCAGAGTATCATAAGATTAATTCTAAGGGGAATTTGCATCTTACCATATGAAGACATTTTAAAGTGATTTAAGGAAAGCTCATGGCATGACAGATTAATTGTTAGCCAAAAGTAGCAACAGTATATCATTTGCAGTGTCCGTACATCACTACTGTATGATTACAGGGGTGGAAGCTATGCCTGAAGAACATCATGTGTAATTATAGAACAATCGTAAACGGGGGGGACAATAGCTCAGGAGGTAGAGCGGTTGTCTGGCAACCGGAAGGTTGCTGGCTCGATCCCCTCCCTAGCTAAGTGTCGAGGTTTCCCTGAGCAAAACACCTAACCCCAACTGCTCCCGACGAGCTGGTTGTTGCCTTGCATGGTTGACACTTTGGATAAAAGCGCTATATAAATGCAATCCATTTACTTCTGCCACTTTTGACAAGCATATTTGTCCTCCTAATTTGGTTTTTAGATTTTGTCATTTATGCATTTTAACTGGCAGAAACTCACAGGACTGTGTGGACACTTGAGAGGATGCTATCTATCCTATGTCCTACCTGTCCATTCATCCATGCATGAGCACACTTACTTGTTCTTCTTGCCGTAGTCAGCCAGGATCAGATCTTTGAGCTGCACCTCCACTTTGATCCATTCCTCATCGGTGAGGGTGGGCCAGATGTGGTGGGGCTCAGTGATGGTGGTCTTGTCTGGTTTCAGGATCACCTTGGCCCGGTCGTTGTTGACATGGAGCGCCCTCAGGATCAGGATGAGACGAGAGAAGGCCTAGAGATGCACAAAACATAAGAAACGCACTAGTTACACACAGAAGATTAGTCAATTTGTTCCCATAACTATATAGTCTGGCCCAGTGCAGTTTACTGGGCAACCAGTTTTTCCTCAATTTTAAAACAGCCTCAGATTCTATATTACACAGTAAAACTACAAGGCCTAAAGTGTAGGAGTGTGACTGACTGTGTAGGAGGAGATAGTCTTCAGCCAGTCGTCGTAGAGGTTAAACAGAACCATCTGGGGCTCTGTGGCCTTCAGGATCAGGTCTCCGAACTTCTCCACCTTCAGACAGGCCTGGAAGGGCAGCTGGAGCTCAGAGCCTTTGATGACAATGTTGGGGAAGTCCAGCAAGTGGACCTGTGTGGGGAGGAGGAATGAAAAGGTATCATTAGAAGTATAGATACAAGCTGGTGTTACATGCAAATCTATCATAACAAAGACCAGTTTTATGAGGTGGTATTTTGAGGTATTATGTAGACGTGGTCAAGCAGCTTATTGTCTCACCTCAAGAGGGTCCAACATGCCCTTCCTGGTCACAATGATCTGCTTGGGCTGCTCCTCAACAGGGAGGGAGCGAATCAAGGCAGCAACTTCCTCGGCAGTCTTCCATTTAGCCAGCTACAGAGGCACAGGGAGAACAACATACTGGGATGAGGCCGGGGATAGGTACAAGTTGACTTTAAAATGTGTAGGGTTCCTGCATGAAAGCAGTATTTCTTATATTGAGGGCAAAAAAAGAAGATAGAATTCAGTATTTTTGCTAGTTGGGAAGTTCAATTTATTTAAAATTAAAAGTAATCTGTGACCACAACCAAATGAAAAATATATTTATCCATCCATCCATCCATCCATCCATTCTCTCCCGCTATTCCGAGGGGTCGGGTCGCGGGGGCAGCAGCTTGAGCAGGGCAGCCCAGCCTTCCCTCTCCCCAGCCACTTCGTCCAGCTCCTCCGGGGGAATCCCGAGGCGTTCCCAGGCCAGCCGAGAGACATAGTCTCTCCAGCGTGTCCTGGGTCTTCCCCGGGGCCTCCTCCCGGTGGGACGT
>OMKP01057037.1:0-13406 GCA_900302375.1 Bathygadus melanobranchus | reverse complement strand
CTGTCCCCCCCCACTGACTCTGGACTAATACAACCCCACCCCCCCCCTCCACACACACACACACACATACTTTAGCCACTTTACTACTGAGCCACTTTACCCAGTTCAACTGCAGCTATAAGTACTTTTTGCACTGTCATTGTATATATTGTATTCCACCCCTGTACATTGTACCATACATTTCAAATTCTTGTAAATTTTTTTATTTTTTATTTTTATTTTGTTATTTATATTTATATTGTTTTGCTATGTTAAATGCTATGCACCGTGGATGAGAGGGAAACGCAATTTCAGCCCTCTGTATGTCTGTACATATATTGGTTTGACAATAAAGCTGACTTTGACTTTGACTTTGACTTTGAAAGCCACTTAGGTGGTGTGTAGCACCTACATTGCAACAGTGATTATGCGTTTCGACTGCGTCAGACAATTTCAATTTAAGACTGCTCCCAGGTCATTTCTGACCAATCATTTCCCAAACCAATCATGGAAGAGATGTCCATCTTTTCCCTGATTAGTTCTTGCCTGTCAATCAGCGGTGTGGTTTTCAATGGTGGAGAAAGGGAGGGAGGGGATGTTTTTTGGTTCTTTGGTTTCAAAATGTTGCCCTCTTCTGCTCTTTTCTGCGCTTTCTCTTTACAACTTACCTTCAGCACCTTTAAATGAGACCATAAGAAAATGTTTTTGAATTCCCCACAGAAGATGAGACAGACATATTTGTATCTATTACTCCCTATTTATCTGACCCTGCATCATACAACCCTGTAGTGCTTTTGGCCTAGATCTATTTCAATTCAGATTGCTTTGTGCTGCTAGCGATAGGCTGTCTCTACAGACTGAGAGGATATATGCAAAGAGCATTGTGCAAATGAAAACAAAACAGTGAAACTAAGTTTACATTTACATTTAGAGCATTTGGCAGACGCTTGATGTTGAAGTTGATGTTGCTGCTGCTTGTCTCTGGCGAAACATGCCAATGGGATCTACCGTCTCTTTAAGTATAAAATAACTAGTATAAATAAAGTATAAATAACTATACAAAACATTCTTCAACATTCACTCAAGTAATGCACTCTGAACTACAAAAGCTCAGACTCTGAAGCTTTATTCTGGTATGATGACGAAATGATTGTGAAAAAAGGGAAAGTATAAAATCCTCTAAAATGGAATCACAAGTACAACAATAGCTAAAAAAGGATACTAAAGTGCAGCACTTGATTAAAATCACTCAAGACACGATCCAGCCTTGAACACAACAACAGTGGATTTTAACCGATCTGCCATCATTCTCATCTGCTCATCTAATGTGACGCATTCGCTGTGTCCCAACAAGCATTTCTATTACTTCTGCTTCCTTAAACAGGACTTGTTCCCATCGGGAAGATAAATCACCTGTCTAGTCCCAGTATTTGTCCAGTCTGTGTGTGTTCTGGGGATGCTGTTAGAGGGAGTGAAGAGCTTAGACAAAGAACCAAGGCTCTAGGGCAGGGATGATAAAAATTAAGAGCTGCGCAGTGTCTTTTATGTCGTTACTTTTCAGCTTTAGCAACGGTCGGTAGTGTTTGGAGTGCGCCATCTAGTGGAATCAACTGAAATGCAGGGTATTGCATAAAAAATACGAAATGAATGCGGTCTTTAGGACAAATTTGCAGCCCACGGGCCAATTTTGTGGCCCACGGGCTATAGTTTGCCCACCACTGCTCTAGGGTGTGTGTGTTTGGTGGGGGGACCCGCCAGTCCACCTGAGGCCTGGCCTGGGATGTTTGTCATAGGGAGGTGGGGTCGATTGATGGATAAAATGATTTGCGGAGGATATAGATCACAAGCATTTGTATATTCACACACGCCCGCACACACACACGCACAAGGTATGGCCTGTGTAACTCTTCCTTAATACCTTTCATATTGATACCATCTCCTTATTCTCTCTCCCTCTCAGTTTCAGTATTTCTCTATTTCCCGTTAACTGAGCTGGCGTTTACACTCAGCGACCTGTGACTGGAGCATGAACTTCTGCGGGAGCAGAGATGTGTTCGATTATGATGATCAATATTTAATGCACAAGATGCACAAGATTTTTTAGAAAGTTAGTACACCAAGCACCAAGGCATGAGAAACCCATATTTTATTGTTATTTGCTTCTAAAACAGACAGATACACTTCAGATCCCCGGAGATGAAATCCTAATTCTGGTGCGGTGTGCAAAGAGCAACAAACAAACCCTCCTAACATGAAAGGCATCATGAATATTCATGAGGGAGGAGGGGATGGGCATGGGAAGTGGGTGGATGGACTATGGCTAATATCACGTCTAATTACCTAGCAGGGAAGAGTTACCACACACACACACACACACACTCTGATACATGGACTTATGGATGCATGCAGTTGTTGTCATAAATCACAAACTAATGAAATGCAACGTAATTTCTCAGCATGATGAACGTATTTATTCACGGTAGAATTGATCAATTGTTCTAAATCATTCTTGTACCTTTCAAGTAATCCAGATTATTTACTGTGAATGTAAACAGGACTAGAATCTCGACTGATGTACTTGGTGCCTGAGTTACTGTCCAATCATAGTCCATCTGACCATATATCCACACTTTTAGCAAGTATAGCAGCTTCTGCTTTTTTACTCTCAAGTGAGATTATGTTTTCTCGGGTGCTAATCCCTTCCCCACATTCGCTAGTACATTGTAAAATATTGTGAAACAGCAAGATTTGTTGTGGGAGCACTTTAAACTCACTGACCTGGCCTGCTATATGCTAATAGTAACCAAGTGCTTCCAATTTCTGTAGCCTCATTCATTAATTTGGAAAAAGATCTACAGGAACCCTTTTAATAAGGCTTCTCCAATAACCTGTTTTGAGTTATTAAATGTTCCTCCAAGAACCTCTCCACCAAATGTAGCTGTTAAAGGTTCCTCCAGGAACCTCTCCACTAAATGTAGTTGTTAAAGGTTCCTCCGGGAACCTCTCCACTAAGTGTAGCTGTTAAAGGTTCCTCCGGGAACCTCTCCACTAAATGTAGCTGTTAAAGGTTCCTCCAGGGACCCGCCAAGCAAGCAAGGTTACTTGAATATCTCCAGGGTTCCTTGAGGCTCTCCTAATTCTAAGGGTGTACCAATTGTCTTCACTACTCAAAATGTATTTGATATTTTTTCATTCCCATTATTGTCTTGTACTTGTGCCATGACACCTTCATTTTCCATCTTGGATTAAGAAAGTACATGTTATCTTCTGTTCCGTAGCTAGGAGTACAGAACCCAGGTCAGAAGTAAGCACATGATAAGAGCAGTGACATACCGGCCACCTGCATTTCTGAAATAACTTTTGATTTGAAGTCAACTTGACCAGAATATCAACAGAGCAAGAGTGAGTCACTTTGTGTATTTCAGATGTCTAGTGCTGTTATTCAAATGGATGTGTCACTCTGTCATGATCTGTCATTATCTCATGATGTTAATACAAATATCAAGGCGTAGGTTTGCATTTGGATGGTAGGGACATGTCTGCAGTTTTCCAGTTTTCTGTCCTCCCAAAATATTGGGAGGACAGAAAACTGGAAAATGTCCCTACCAATATTTGAGCGAACTCGTTTGTATTATCTTTGGAGTGAAGTAATAAAATTAGGGGTGGGGTGTCCCTATCTACCGATGTTGACACCAAACCTACGCCCTTGACAAATACAGTGCTGTGCTTTGGCTATTTGCTGGCATCTTCTGGCACAACAATGTCAATGTTTAATCATTATATACAACTATATAGAAAGACCTAAACAGACCTGGTGGTGTCGAAAAACAAGAAGCCACGTCAGGTTAGCACATTCGAAGGCACCCCAAGCTTTTTTTCAAGTGAAAGCAGTTTAAAGTTTGAATTTAGTTCCACCTTGAGGTGGTTAGTAATTACTGCAGGCACTCTGCAGCTAACAGCAGAGCGCATCACTGACGATGAGGACTGAATACAAACCGTTCAGACCCAACAGACGTCATTAAGGCGCCTGTAACTTAGATATCCTATTGAACAAAGCTGTTCATAACTGAGAGATAGAAAACCCTGTTGGGGATTTTTATTGGAGGAGGTAACAAGACGATAAATAAGACTCCCGAAACAATGAAGTGAAGTCTCTCTGGGCTGCTCCTCTTAACTAATACCTACATTATTAATACTTTGTAGAATAACGTATATTAATTACGTATATGCCTGTTGTGAAAAAAACAGTCTGCAACAGTAGCACACAAGGTCAACTGTGGGAGGTGACACACACACACATACACATACACATATACACATACACATACGGGCGCGTGCGTTCGTGTGTGTGTTTTATTTTATTCTTGTTCTATTTTCCTTTCCAACTATTCACTCTTTACCCTCAAGGTGGCAGCAGAACGGGCCAATAGCGTACATGTAAAATAGGCTTACATACGTCGAATAATTCAGGGAATTTAAATGGATTTGTTGCATCCCTGAGTTATGTGGTCCTTTTTAACTCGCCATTCACGGCATTAAATTCTACTTGATGAATTATAGCAACTCGTATAGCTAGTATAGCTATCTTGTAACAAACGGCATCCTGTTATATGGGCTACACGTTATTAAGTACAAAAATGCCTGTATAAAGAAACCACATATAGTATTTTGTTGCATACCTGATTTGAATGTATACTGTAGGTCTATGTATTTTACATGTATGCTCTATATGGAGCCTATTTAAACAATATGATCTTTTACAAAACAGTTCAGCGTAGGTTTAAACTGCATGAAAGGCATGATGTTTAGCACCTACCTGACAGATTGATCGACGACGATCGATCGATTTAAAATTAAATGTTACTTCATGAAAACTTTGAAAAGGATAATTTATTTCAACAAAATAATAATAGATCATGTAAAAATAATCACGTGGGATATATATTCTAATAGATTGTTTGACAGTGATGTCATTGCAGTAGTCCTATCACACATCGTTTTACGCTCTTGACAAAAGCATTCGTTGGAACTGCATGAGGCAATATTGCGCAACCCGCGCATGCCACACAGGCGCGTTTACTTTGCGTCAGCAGAAATTATGAGCAACCAGCAGGGATAATAGACCGTCCCACCAACTACTTTGTAGCCAATAGTGAACTGTATCCTTCCTCGCAGGGTGAGTGGCAAACTATCGAACCATATCGCCGTAAATACGCGGATGGGGTTTGAACTATGGCCATTTATTTTTGCCCTATGCACATCTTTATTGAGGCTAAATCTCTCGCTCGATAGTGCGTCCGTGCGAGAGTACGGGCGACTGTTTGCAGAGTCAAAGTCTCCCGTTGTCTGTCGACGGGTAAGGGGAATCCCGCGTGATGTGTGACAGGTTGTTGAGACCCTTTCCCCTTACATGATTAGCCCACCTCGACCTCGTACCCTCCCCTCAGCCAAATGGCCAATTCTGAACTTGGCCACCTCCTCCTCTCTACTCACCAGCTCGTATTTAAACAGGAATCATACGCAAATTCAAGAGTGAACAGCGAAATTGTAGGTGAATTTCGCGTTTTACCTATAGGCCTTCTTACCTAAAAGAACAAAAAAGAAAAAATGGACAAAGGTATGTTCGTATGTTCATATGTTCATTAATTGGTTGTTATAATCGTTTCAGAGTGAGTTGTTTGTTATTAAATCGTGATTTGCTGCCGCTGTTTAATTCACAAGACTTTGTTGTATGCTGACGATATTGCTACTACTGTATGTCATCATCCTTGTCATCACTGTTCATTCAAGTCTTCTTTCACTTCTATGTTTGCACTAACTGTTGCATCTAAACTGCTGTCAAACAAAAACAATCCCGCTTTTGCTGTTATTATAAAACTAATCACATGATTTTAAATATGTAACTACTATGCATTGTGATATGGATTAAAGGTCCGCGTACAACCGGATAATCCGTAAGGCAGTTGTGTGCACTAGCCCAGACGTCATAAGATATCCAACTTTATTTTAATGTGATATACCTGTATAATAGGATTGCAACCAAAAGCTTTTAAATACATCTGCTTCTATCAGGTGTCTTTCAGACCACCACAACACATTACAATATCCGTTGTTGTTTTTTTTGTCATGTTAATGCATAATCCACCATGTCCTATTACTAGGATACTGTACTGCTCCTGGTATTATCTGAAGTACAGTAAATGCACATCAGATAATACTTACATAATAATACACTCTCGTGATGATAGTAACATTTCAGTGGGAGACTGAAGTAATTCTACATGAGATTATTAAATACTACAGTTATTAGTTACTAAGTACTACAGTCAAATCTTATCTTGCAGGGAAATCTGTCTAGACACATAGAGAAAAAATGCAAACCTACCCCCTAGTTTTGTTTTTTGTATTTTGAGGCTTTGAAGAAATCAGATTTGGGAAATTGTTAATCTGTGTTCCAGACGTAATTCCCACAAGATTTGATGCTTGAAGAATTTGAGGTTCAAGGTTAAGCTGCAGATCACAATGTGCACCTGTTGTAAACAACATGCAGAATAAATAAACCATTTTCCAAATTCAAATGCGCATAACAAATTACTAGTCGGCTGCAAAGAAGAACTCTTTCAGTGATAACTGAGCTCATCTAATTTCAGCTATTTGATACTTATAACAATAATTAGCTATGTAACAATGTTTCCAAAGTATTATCCTTGCTACTGTCTTAAGTTAAGACTATGGAACAACAAAATAAACAGAGAAAAAATACTGAACACTCCATCTCCTCAATGAAGGCAGTGTCTCTTAAGTGCTTTTGAAAATTACTCCTTAAAACATGATTTCAAATGTTAAAATTAACATTTTTATAGTTATTTTATAAAACTCTGTAACAACACCTTATAAAGTTAATCTAGCCCTCATTACACAAATCAACCCAAAAGATAGCCAGTTGTCGCATTGCTCAAACATACACATGTATTGATTACTCCATTTACAAACATGAATGACCTGCCAACAGGTCATGTGTGAGATGTGGTGTGTCTGTGTGTTTTAGATTAGTAGGCAAAACCCACAGAAACCGTATTGGCCCACCAGAAGGTAACCATTCCATGCTATCAATACATCCAGGAAGTTCTAAATGGTAAATGCTACCTTCAAAAGCTCATTACATCACATCATATTTATATAGCGCTTTTATCCAAAGCGCTTTACATTGCCTCACATTCACCCATTCATACACTGACAGCGGTGTCAACCATGCAAGGCAACAACCAGCTCGTCGAGAGCAGTTAGATCTAGCTCAGGGACACCTTGACACTTAGCTGGTGGAATCGAACCAGCAACCTTCCGGTTGCCAGACAACTGCTCTACCTCCTGAGCTCCTACCGCCCCACAGCAGAAGTTGACAGCGGAGAATGTTTATTAATGTACAACTCCACCTGTCAGCACCACAGTGTTTCATCACTCCTCACATGTGCCTCTCTACCACTGTCAGCCCGTAGCACCATGACAGAGTTCTGGAAGGAGCACTCCAAGAAGGCTACGGTGGAGGAGATGATGCTGGACTCCCACGCCAGGGAGCTGACCAAGGAGGAGCTGCCCGAGATCCTCTCCCTCCTGCCCAGCCTGGCCGGCCAGCGGGTGCTTGAGCTGGGTGCTGGCATTGGGTGAGTGGACTTTGTATGTGTTGTCTGCATTGTCTTGTCTAGGATGAAGGGGTGTGTGTGTGTGTGTGTGTGTGTGACACACAGGCTAACCACTCCCTCCTGCATGTCACTAGGCGCTACACCAGCCACCTGCTACCCAGTGCTGACCATGTGACGGCTGTTGACTTCATGGAAAGCTTCATTGAGAAAAACAGGCAAGAAAATGGTCACCATAGCAACGCTGCCTTCCTCCAAGCCGACGTCACTAAACTTGAGTTCTCCACAAACAGGTAGGGTGTCGTCAGCCACGTCCAGAAACCTTAAAATACCCAGAATTCTGTTGAACAAGAAATACTTGACAGAACACTAACTATTCTAACAATGACAACAAATGCTGAAAAGAATAGGACAGGAATATGAATTGTCACAATATCTGTATTGTACAACATTGCTTCAATGTGTCATTTATTGTAAATATACGGTATATTTTCTAAAATGACTGAGAAGTTTCTCAATATTGTCAAAAATAAGTCAGAAGTCTGAAGTTTGAAATAGACTTTGTAACTGTATTGCTACGTCGGGATAGGCCTGGGCAATATATGGATATTATATTGATATCGTGATGTGAGACTCAATGTCGTCTTGGGTATCGTAACATTGTGATATTGTATATTGTCTTTTCCTGGTTTTTAAGACTGCAGTAAATTATGTATTTTTGATGTCATTTTCTGAACTTACCAGACGGTTCTAGTTGTTCTATTATTTGCATTTAAGGTCTTAATTAAATGAGAAAATACTACATTTCATTTGTCATGTATCAAGCATTGAATTCACACAAAAATAGATTTTACCATGTGGTTATTTTATATAGATTATTTATTTGTAAATTACCAGAAAACGTGCTATATCGTGATGTATCAGGATATTAAACAACCTATACAGGGATAGAAGATTTTGGCCACATAGCCCAGCCCTACATCGTGAATACAAGACAACAGAACAGTGGGAGTTGCTGAGTCACATGTGTCTCATGCTAACCCCTCACCACCTCTCACCATGCTCACCTCCAGCTACGACGTGATCTTCTCTAACTGGCTGCTCATGTACCTGAATGACGAGGAGCTGGGCCGTCTGGTGGAGAAGATGTTGGGCTGGCTGGCGCCCGGCGGCTTCCTCTTCTTCAGGGAGTCCTGCAATCACCAGTCAGGTACCGCAAGTGCTGAAACACGCACACACATACACACACACACACACACACATTACAACACATCACAACAGTGTCATGCCTAATTATCACCTTTAATGGGCTGACACACAGCACTGTATCCATACGGCTGATAAGGCAGATTCGAATTCTTGTTCTGATTCAGAGTAATTCATTCAAAGAGTAAGCAACCACTAAATTTAAAGCACAGCAACAGCACCCCCCCTGGTGATGAACTGTCTATTACAGTTGTTTGTTTTTTTATAACGAGGCTGACGCTAACCTTGCTATAGTTTGTAGGTCATGGAATCTATGACCAATTGACCAAATTGATTGACCATTGAGAAATTATCCAATCAAACAAATTCATAAAAAAGTTTCAAGAGTCACGTTGTTGTGATCACGTGCAATAATGCTGATCCCTGCATTGAAAGTGGTTCCCACTCTCCCCAGGTGACTGCAAGAGGGAATTCAACCCCACCCACTACCGGACCCAGGCTCAGTACAGCCAGCTCATTACATCAGCACAGTGGGCGGAGCCGGAAGGGCAGCACAAGTTTGGTTTCGACATTGTTCTGACCAAAAAAGTTAATACCTACATTAAGGTATGGCTCATTAGCTGAAGGTTTATTACGGACAGAAGGCTCCGTCCGTATCCTTATTTAACGTTGAGCATGAATTGGCCTTAGGCATATATAGACATATTTCTGTAATTCTAACAAATTACAAAATAGACATCCCTCTTATACTGTATGTTGGCATAATGTTTGACCTTTTCCAATCTCTCTTCCCACCTTTGTCCCACCTCCATTTTCTTCTTTTCCATGATCTTTCTTTGCTCCTTCCTCCTCCTCCTCCTCCTCCTCCTCATGGTCCAGATGAAGAATAATCAGAACCAGATCTGCTGGCTGCTGGAGAAGGTTCCCCGGTCCCAAGTCACCCAGGGTGGCTTCAGCACCTTCCAGCAGTTCCTGGACAACCAGCAGTACACGCAGCGAGGCATCCTGCGCTACGAGAAGATGTTTGGGGTCGGCTACGTCAGCACGGGTGGGCTCAGCACAACCAAGGTATGCTGCTACCACCCAACCATCTCCAGTCCAGTGATCCACGCCCATAGTACTCTAAACTAGGTTAAAACGTACTCAAAATCAGCACGTTGGCATATCTGCTGCTGCTGTTGAATGTGCTGGTGAGATGAGACACATCGACTTGTTATGTAGTTTAAAACCTCAGTACTAAACAATTAGAACCTGTTCAAACTTGAACACATTTTCATGTGCAATGAACCGGTCCTACCTGCTTCTCTCTATGTATATGGGACAAACTGTAACTGGTTTTGCTGGATTCAGAGCTATTTATTTGATTTGGTTTTACAGGAGTTTGTGGACATGTTGAACTTGAAACCTGGCCAGAAGGTTCTTGATGTTGGCTGTGGCATTGGAGGGGGAAACTTCTACATGGCCAAGGTGCGTTGCCGAGCAACACTTCACATCATCGTTTCATATAAGAATAAATATGATTTAGGCATAATTATACACCCTAAAATGCAACATCCTAAAGTACACTTTATCCCATTATTTATATTCATTTTAGCTAGGTTTATTGTTGAATCAAAGTCGTTATTCTTTGTTTAACCGTACCGCACCCTTCATTCTTAGTTACTGCATGCTATTTGTCACTCTGTGTAGAAATGTAAAATGTGTAGTGTAGTGTGTAGTGTAAAAATGTTCCAATAATGACATGAATTATACGTACGTCAACTTGAGTCTAAAGTGTGGATAAATACGACAATGACAAGAGCTAAAATGAGATCTCTGGTGGTTCTGATTACTGTCTGAATATTATTGTGGTTTTTAGACGTTTGGAGTGGAGGTGCTAGGATTGGACCTGTCTGAAAACATGGTGGAAATCGCTATGGAGAGGGCAATCGACGAGAAGCTGCCAATGGTGAGTCATGCCGTGGTCAGAGGTAAATGTAGGGTATTACACCACACACACCACACACACCACCTGTTATTATGAATGGTCAGGATGTTACCCTCACCTTGAATTAAATTCATAAGAAGACCACAGTAAACCAAAAAAACAAGATTGGTGATTCCTGTTTTTTTATTTCTAGATTGCACAAATATATTCAAAAAGCTGCCAACGAGTATATTACAACGTTATGTATTCATGCCACTTCGCATAATTCCCTACTTGGAAATCCTTATTTGTGATACAATGAGTTAAAGGTTGATTCATTACAGTACAGTTACAGTTGTATGCATAGGCTTTACAGTTAATCTATGATTTATCTCAACCCTCTGTGGTATTGTTTTGGTTTTGGTTAAGCATAAAATTAATGTTCCCTTGACCATTATGACTCAAGTTTGAGTCATAATGGTCACACAGACAAAACGGCTCACAGCAAACCAACAAGACAGACAGGGTGTCAATATATGACATCAGCTGAATAAGACTATGTTTAGGTTCAGGATTGTTGGTTTTATATAGATATATATATGTTATCTATATATATTATATAGTAATATTAACAATGTCTCACACAGTCTCCATATGAACTACCTCATATCCAGTGCTTGAATTGGAATCAATTCAAGCACGGCACTTGAAATATAACTTAGCTTGTGTAGCACCTTATCCTGGCTACCTGCTGTTGTACAGTAAGGAGCCAACCTAGCAACTGTAAGTTTGTAAACTTGCTCTATTTACCTGGCAACCAGGAATGTTTGTAACTTGTTCTATTCTAATTGCGCTCTACCTTCAGCGATTAGCTTGTAGCGATTGTTGTCTCCCTCTTTCGACAAATGTGTTACTTTTTTGTAAGTCGCTTTGGATAAAAGCGTCTGCCAAATGCTCTAAATGTAAATGTAAATGTAAATGTAAAAAGTTTTCAGTTCTCTAAAACAGCATCTGCTCTCATTAGTAAGGGCTGTTCTCGGCTGGTTTGATGAGATACGCGATCAAGCAGTACGGTTACACTACTAGTTGATTATTTCATTATGTTTCATTATGTCAAATATATTCTTTCAATTATTCAGTATGCGTTCTCACCTTGCTCCTTGTCCCAGAGAGCCACCCCTAATCAGCATAGCATCTTTTATTTTCTATATCTTTTACATGAAGAAAACTACAGTGTGCGTAGCTAGATTCACTAATGAGTGGTGTTACATGGTAATAAGCCACAGTACGCAAGTGGACAGAAATATGCAGTGCCGGTGGTCCCGTTAACGCTGCTCAAATCCAACCCGTGTTCCACCGGCTTCAGGTCCACTTTGAGGTGGCCGACGCCACCAAGCGCTCCTTCGAAGAGGAGTCTTTTGACGTCATCTACAGCCGAGACACCATCCTCCACATAGACGACAAGCTGGCCCTCTTCAAACGCTTCCACGTAAGTCCTGTGCACAAGGAGTATGATTGCTGCTAATATCCACATGCATTTAACTTAGCCTAGCGGTATGCTCTTCAGCCTCTATGACCGGCCCAAATATGTGCATAAGCTGCATGCATTACAATGTGTTTTTCCAGCCACTGCATCCAATCCAAGTCCTCCATTAATTCCTCTCATTGATCCCATTACACACTCCATTGCACCTTGTCCAGTCGTGGCTGAGGCCAGAAGGCCAGCTGCTGATTAGTGACTACTGCTGCGGGGAGAAGCCGTGGACGTCTTCCTTCCAGGACTACGTCCAACAGAGAGGCTACATCCTCTACACTCCCAAGCAGTACGGCAAGGTACACACAGCAAAGACAGATATACTGTATAGCTGGCCCTTATTGGTCCCAGGGGGAACGTTACAATTGCTCTGCTCAAAATAATAGAAAAAATATATATATACGGAAATAAATAAATGTAGAGAAAATTAAATATTAAAAAATATGTATATAAAAAATATAAAACATTAAAATATAAAACCCATAAAACACAAAAGGTATGGCAATAGAAAGAAATGTACAGAAAATGTATACATGTAAATATATAAAACGCAGTCCTACTAACAGCGTCTCTTCACGGGAATGTCTAGACGTGTTCTTCACTGTGTGACTGTGTCGGACCCCCCTCTGTAGTTCATTGAAGAGGCTGGTTTCTGTAACGTGCGGGCGGAGGACCGGACTACCCAGTTCATCCAGGTGATCCAGACAGAGCTGGAGAGAGCAGAGTCCATCAAAGGAGAGTTCATTAAGGTAGGCCACGCATGCTCAACCACCAGAGGACCAAACATACAGCATTAGTTATGAACACACACACACATGGGAACACATACACACACACACACACTCACAGACACACACACACAGACACACAGAGAGACACACACGTACACATACAGACACACACAGACACACTTGCACACACACACACACAGGAACACATACACACACCCACACACACACACACACACAGGTACACATACACACTCACACACACACACGCACACACACAGACACACTCATGCACACAGAGGAACGCATACACACACTCACAGCCACGCGCACACGCACACGCACACACACACACACACGGGAACACATACACACAATCACAGACACACACACGGGAACACATACATACACTCACA
>OMKP01057033.1:0-10384 GCA_900302375.1 Bathygadus melanobranchus | reverse complement strand
CCAGCTGTTGATAAGGAGTAAAGGGTTTGGGACATGAGCAAAAGGGATTGGGCTTGGTTAGGGTTTTCTGTTATTTACATTGAAATGTTAGAAGACATGAAGATACAACGCAATTATAATAGGGGACATTACATAGTACAGGACATGGACGTACAACACAGTTACAATAAGCATAACACGACATGGGACAAAAAATACATTAAAAAAACACTAAATACTACAGGACAGGGACAATACATGAGAACACATGGGGGTGCATACGGTAGTGGGTTACAGACAGCTTGGATTTGGGTCCAAGAAGTTGCTGACTGTGTCCCAGTGGCCTCCCAGGCCTTTATCAAAGTCCTTCAGCAGGCATGCTGCTCTCTCCATGTTAGCCGGTCTAAATAGTCCTCTAGCCAGCAATCTATTGAGAAGCAGCCTTGCTTGCGCTTTTTCCAGCCAAGAAGGATCAGTGTTTTGACAGAGAGGCACCCGACTGTGAATAAGTTGGTTGACAGTAACATTATGTATGTTACTGGAAAAAATATAATAGAAATGTTCAACCTTCTGGAAAATCCAGGCAGAGAGCAAAGCTCAACTAAGCACACAGGGATAGCACCACTAGCACTACTATGATATGGCATATATTCAGGAACACACACGTTCCCTCTCCTCTGTTGGGTCCATGTCCATGCCTGGTCTAGGTCTGTTACCTGTGGTGGAACTGGGTCCAGGTAAAATAGCCATGGTGAAGCAGCTGGGAACAGCTGGCCCTCTCTGCAGGGTCCACCTGGAGACCAGTCTGAAGCAAAACCAAGTACTCAGTAGGGCTGGGCGATATGGCCAAAAAATATGTATTAATTAACTATTTTGTATACTCCTGTGTGCATGAAATACTTGACAAATGAAAAGGACTTTTTTATTGAAAAGATTTCATGAAAAGCACATTTTTCTTGAAGGCTTTGAAGACTTGAATTTAAAATATAAAAACAAATATTGGACTTTCTCTGTGTATTCAAACAATTCTATCAAACTTTTGAAGTGCCATATGTAGATTTTCTGTAGCCTTATTTGGCAAACCTAGAAGTGTGGTGGAGGCTCCACTGCTATAGATTACCTGTAGGAGTTCAGCCAGCTGTGTATATCAGGTACCTGGTACTTCTCTGTTGGGTCAGAGAGGTAACAGGCAACTCCTCTGTGACACCTTGGGTACTCTGGTACTGACTCAGCTGTCTGGGCCATGGGGTCCTAGCAGAGCAGGGAGAAAAGGAAGTGAGAAAATAATGTTCCTGGCTTTTAAATGAAAATAATGCTCCTGGCAATGACTTTTCATTCTTTCTAGTTTTCACTCTTTACAGTTTTTTTCTAGTAGAATTGTGGACCTGTGGAATTTCAGTTTACCAAAAAAAACATTTTTTTAAGCCCAATTAGGTATATTCTGAACAGATATATGTGGTATCAATTGACAATATTGATACGAACAAGTAGTATTGGCTACTAACCGATTTTGCTCATAATTTCATGGACCAGATCCATTTCAAGGTACAAATGACTTTTATTCTGGAATTTTTCGACACCTTTTCTAATCCAACACTACTTCATGACATCGACAATTCACACATTGAAGTAATGAAAACGATAACTCGCCCCCTGAAATAATCTAACTGCAATTGTCAACAGAAACCACATGATGTCAGCAGTGGGCCACAACAGGAAAACATACGTCACTGTTTCTGAGTGCCCGTAAAAAAAACATGTTTGAACCGTAGAATGAGCATTAGAAAACGCACGACAATATGAAAGAATGTTTGATATGCACTTAATCATTGTGATTGTACATTTATCTGTGTGCGTGCATGCGTGTGTGTGTATAGTGTATAGGGTTTGTACTGTGTTCTTTCCCCTTCTGTCTCCCAGAGAGACCCACTAGGTTGGGAAGTCAACTGAGGTTGTCTGCCTGCCCTGCGCTTCTGTTTATAATACTGCACCTGTCACATCTACACATCAAGGCTTACGCTGCTCCGACCCATTCATTTTTCATTCTGTGAAACTATTACTCATGTGTCAAATATTTTATTTATTGAGAACCTTCTGTTCATGGATGTGCCAAGGGGGTTAGCTTTTCTGATGTGCTTTGTGTGGAGAGGTAAAAAAAAAAACTGAGCCGCGCTGGTTTTTGCTTAGTTGTTGATAAGGAGTTGTTTACTGCTCTTTTTGGTTAATTTCTTTAAATGATCTGAAATGAAGTTGAGTGAAAGATTTTGATACAACAGCTATCAGGGTGCTTTTGTTCCCTCTGAAAGTTATGACGGAAGGGAAAAGCCCGCTGAAGCAGCGGTTTGAAAATTAAAAACTTAAAACACTGATGACTTTTATTGATTTCTTTGAATAGTGCCTTCTCTGCAGGTTGCATTCCACTCAATTTGTTGTGGCCACAAAAGCAGAGGGGATGGAAAGATGATACGAAGGATGATGAGGACAAATGCATAAACATTGTAGTAAGTTATCTATCTGTATGTGAATATGAGGGTAAGGAACAGCATTGCTGTGAATGCACAATGAAAAAAAAATTAGCTTGAATTTCAGAATATAAAATTGTATGTTGGCTACATGTTATTTACACAAGTTGGATCAGAAATTATTTGGATTACATCAGGTAACAAAACAAAGTTTTTGTAATGGGTATCAAAACATATTTTAGGATGTTTTAGAAAAGTTGAGGCAGCTAGGTGATCAATTGCAGGCAGATGGAAATTGACCAAGACAAGCGAAACACAAAAGTGAAGTTAGAGAGCTGAGAGTGGACATCAGAGTTAAAAAGTCAAGTTAGAGAGAGGAGAGTAGACCTCATAGTTAAAAAGTCAAGCTAGAGAGAGGAGTAGACCTCAGAGTTAAAAAGTCAACTTAGAGAGAGGAGAGTAGACCTCAGAGTTAAAAAGTCAAGTTAGAGAGAGGAGTAGACCTCAAGAGTTAAAAGGTCAAGTTAGTGAGAGGAGAGTAGACCCCAGAGTTAAAAAGTCAAGTTAGAGAGAGGAGAGTAGACCCCAGAGTTAAAAAGTCAGGTTAGTGAGAGGAGAGTAGACCTCAGAAGGAAATGGCCACACAGGTTGGTGTGGGGTTTGAATGAACCAATTTAAGAATACAGTTTGTCCTCATACTATGTCTATTTGGTGGTTTACAGGACTATCTGGAAGCTAAATGAATTACTGTAACCTATCTTGACAGGCGAGATAAGCAGCCCATACCGTTTCAGGACAATCTGATAAGTGTCAAGGTTGAGGCCTTATCGATCATCTGAGCGGTCCAGCTGGGATACTTTACCTGCTGGTAACCCCTAAGAACATGACAACCAACTAGCAGTGATGTACAACACAATAGCAACCCCTAGTAATGCCTAAGAAGTTATCCTGGCAACCGAATTGCCAATTTTGTATCATTATTATTATAAGAATGACATTTTATGTCTATATTTTACTTTGTCAAAAAAATGTGTGTTGGTAATCCACATTGGTTGTGGCTCACCTGCAGTGTTGTTTCGCGTAACTCTGGTTGAAACCTCACACTGCCCCCCGCCACATCTCTGCAGAGCGCCAAGGAAGAGCGCAGTGTGTTGTCTGGTGCTGCACTGAAACACATTTTCAGTAAATGTAGATTAAGATAAAGATTATTTTTTGTGCGTGGTGACTTCCAATGCAGCTATCTGAACATTTTCTGAAACTTTGAAGTACTCTTGGAGATGGAGCAATGGGAGATCATCTGCCAGAATCCTCAGTGAATTTCTGTAAATAACCAGCAACATTCCGGTTGCCAGACCGTTTCTACCTCCTGAGCTAGTGCCGCCCAGGTCTCATAAGTAAGAGTTTCTTTAGGTCTTCTCTCCCGCTGTGATCTCCTTATCAGTGGAACAGGACAGGCTGAATCCTGACCATAATATTCAGTATTTGACACTGTCTCTGGATCTGTATTTCCCTCCAACTACAGGTGCTCAGGCTGGACTTCCTGGTCTGAACACCTGTACCTTACTTTATCTCTATACTCTGTACTGGTTCCTGCTCCCGTGACCTGTGCTGCTCTCTGAGTCTGCAGTCTCAACCATAGTCCTCTTCAACTGAGCTCCGAGTACCGGACTGTTTTCTCCAACAACGTAGCCATGTTGTTGCTCTGCAAATAGCACGTTATAGGGTGAATAAACTGTAGTACAATATGAATGTGAAGGATTCCCCTGTGGGTGGTAGGGAGTTGTCTTTTCATCGAGGGGTAGATGACACTGCTGTTATGGCAGGACACAAAGAGAGTCTACTGCTTCCTGCATACCTGAGAATGGAAAGTGAAACTAAACTTATCTGTACTAAGTTCACACCCACTAATTCGGGAACTCTTACTTACTTACTCTCTCTGGCCACATTGGCTTGGTTTATTATAGCTATATCTGGTGTTTATTGAATCTGAAAAGGACACAAGTAATGTGTCAAATGCTGAGATGCAAACTGACGACAGAACTCTCTCTGCTGAGGTAAGCTTAACTTCAAATTCACTTTTGGCTGGTGGGCGAGGTTATATTGGAGAAGAGAAGTATTTTGTATATATATATCTGTATAAATATGTAATTGACTGTGTCCTTTTCTTTCTTGTTCAGACAGAAAGCAGTAGATGCTGTGAGGCTGTATGTCTCAGATACACTGGACTACATTAACACAGTGACACAATTCCCCAAAAGTAAATGGATGCAGGAGAGGGAGACAGAATTATGCATGCTGAGGGACATCCGAAAAAGGGCAGACCAATTGAACCTTAATATTGCAGCTGTCTACAAATCAAAGAATAAAGGTGAATCCATGGGTCAAATCATTAAGAACCTGTTGCCCACTAGAGACCGTGATCGTGTAAGGCTTGAGAAAGAGCTGGCTAAGGTCTTGAACGACACTGTAAAAGGAATGGAGGAGCTCGGCTACTTCCTGGAGGCCATAGAAAAGCTTGCTGTCACCTCTCTGCACATGTTCCCGGAAGAGGTTGTGGAGACACTCTGCGGGAGCTGCCTCAAAAGCATCGAAGCCACCATCTCCGCAGCCCAGCTGGTCTGCCCTCTCCTGCTGCAGTTTAAAAGAGATGCTTCTGCCTTCTTCCTATCAGACCTCCACAATGTGGATGTCTTTGTGGACGAGTTGGGCAAGTACATTCAATCTACTGAGAAGATCTGCTCGACAAAGGGAATAAGGTAGGACATCTCATTATAAACATAAACATTCATTGTAGCAGTGTTGCCTGCTACACACTACATAAAGTGGTTTCTGCTGGGCTCCTCCAAGACCAAGGACACAGGAAGATGACAAACTGGTCAGACCCTTTTGACAGTAGGAAAAACACAGGTGTAGCTCATAACATTAATTATGGGTTTGTTCGATTTAGGTACGGCAGTGCACCAGTATAGACACAGCTAGTCTAGTAAATATACATTGACCATGCTGATGCTGCGACATACATGAATAAAACCAACGTTAAAAATACAGGAACAGGAAGTAACTTTACCCTGCTATTGACAATCCGTGAAAAGGCTCTATTGTAGAAATGCAGTTGTTTGTAGGCAGAACAGGTGGTACGACACGTGACATGTCAGCACTTATCCTTAGTGTGTGTGGTGATGGCTGGTTTAACCTGTGATGCATTGATTAACCAATGCATCACAGGTGTACAGCCTCACCCAACCCCAGACTCTAATCAGCCTGACTCGGGCCAGGTGAAGCTACTTAAACCAGCCACCAATGACAACACGCTTCACATTCATGAATTCTACCAAACAAACACTCCAGCAAACATGAATTCTAGAGATGCATTCTTGAAGTCATCAACAAGTGACACACAGCGTTGTAGGCACTGACATAATCCTTGTCATTCACAGCACTAAACTTGACTGTGGCCACATGCAACATTCGATTCACTTTGCTGAGGATTTCACTGACAATGACATGCAGGACATCCTTTCTCATGTCGACCAGCTTCATCTTCTCAGGTAAGCATCGCTCCCATGGGCTAGAAGACCATCAATAGCAACATTTCCTTAGATATTGCCACTTAATTGTCCACAATTTCACACAATGATGTCATTGGAAAAAGTCTTCAGAACGTAATGCAGCATTCACACACACACACACACACACTTATTTTTAAATGATTATTATTTTATTAATAAGTGTTGTTTGAAACACACAATGTAGGCCTATATATGTTGGTGTTTCACAGCTGTTATTCATAACAATTCATCATGAGTGGTATTTGATGAATCTCTAGCCAGCCTATCACAAGCCTCTAGTTCACACAGGAATCTATATTAAAAGTTTATTGTTTTTTTTCCCAATAAAGTCAAACTGTCATTTTAGTCATCTCCCGTACTTCCTTTTGCTTTCAGTTCCGATCAACAAGTGATCGTATCCCATCCCATTGTCCTTTTGCCCTTTTCCTTCCTTATGGTCAGGTAGTTTAGGGCAATGTACATGGAACACATTTCTACCTAACTAATTCTATGTTTAAGCATTTGATACATAATGCATTTTCATATTCCTCAACTCCTTTTCTCAGGATGGACCAAGATTTCAGACTGGTGTACCTATTCCAGGAAAAACCTGTGTCTTGCTTCATCGACCTATTCACCGAGTCCCAAGCCAGAATGCATACGTTTCTTGATGACATGGAAGGTACGGCTATCCAGCTGGACAGGATGAAGATGGGGTCACGGATCTCCAACATCACCAGTAGCTCAGTGGGGATAGTTAGCGGTGGCTTATTCATCGCTGGTGTGGCTCTAGCCCCTTTTACAGCTGGGGTGTCCCTGGGTCTGTTCTTTGGTTCGCTGGGGCTGGGAATTACCAGTGGAGCCAACAGTTTAGTCACCACGACAGCCGAGATGGCAGTCAATTTAACACAGAAGAAGAAAGCCAAGGAGGTTCTCCTCAGCTTCAGTAAAGATATGAGTAGTATCCAGGTTTGCCTAGAGGAAGTGTCCAACCAGACGCCATTACAAGCAGATGATCCTGATGTTGTCAGGGGTGCAGGCAAAATGTTGCGAAATGTTGCTGCAATTAGCGGTTGTGGTTATCAAATTTGTACACAAAGTTTTAACACATTGAGAAATGAAGAGAAAATCATAAGAATTGGCCAGCTTGTGTTGCCGGAATCCCTGGCATCTAGTGCACCTAAAATTGTGTCAGAAATCCCAGATATAGGGCATGCACCCCTGGCCCTCTCCAAATCAGGCAGGGCTTTTGGTATCACTATCAATTCCCTGCTCATTGGTTTAGACATCTTCGTTATTTGCAAAGAGAGCATCGATTTGGCCAATGGGACCAAAACTACATTCTCACAGTTCATCAGATCCAGGGCAAAACTTTTGTGCTCAGAACTGGACTCATGGCAAAGCATCCATGACTCACTGCAGTGTGGGAAGCTAACATCAGAAAGATGCAAAGGAATCCTTGAGATTAATCTGTTCAAGGGGAAAATGGAAAATAGCATGCCATCTGATCCAGAGGGGAGAGGGGAGATAGAAAATGTTGTTATACAGTAGCACAGATGGGCAGGATGGGGACACCCATCTTTACTTTTTGTTCTAAACAATATGAATGATGTCCCCTCCAATTTCATGTATTCAAAGTTTAATTTGTTTTCCCAGTGAGGGTTAATAAGGTGTGCTTTGTGCTTGGTACTGACCACTGCGTATGCATTTGATTTGACTTGAGTTTGAGGATTGTATTCAGCTAACTAGACGTTACCTGTGCACAAGAACACCTGAATAGATTAACAAAATGTTGCAGTAGTAACTTCATCTATTTGAATAGCACTACTCTATTAACTGTCTGGAAGTCCATTCAAAGCCCTCCTCTGTGGAGGCTTGCTGACAACTGTTACCTGCAATAAAACACACAACAGTTGATCAACTCAACACGTTTATTTGCATTTGTACTTCCTTCTCTGCCTTTAATAACACACTTTAGAACGTTACCATCTCAAGCTCTTGCAAAGACGATTAATAAACAGAGTTATATGAAAGCAAGCCTCGGAAATAGAAATACACAAGCTCACAGAAATAAATCTAGGCGCATGCACGAGTGATTTGAATCAGTAACAAATCACCTAGAGGTGTGTCCATCCTCTTACCCCAAATTACCTTGTTTACTGTAATGATAATGACACTATTACACACATGATTTAGACAGCGATAGGGTTTTCAGTCGAGCCAGTATGCATTTAGTATGAAGGAGTTTCATGGGTGACTTATGTAGTCTACCAGAGGCATACTCCTTTTTCAAAAACCTGACAGTTTGTCGCAAAAATGTCAGCTGCTTATAGTGACATCAGCTTTTGAGCCATAGGGCCTCGCCTAAGAGAGAGAGAGACACACACACACACTCACATAAACACAAATGAGTATGTGTGTGTGTAGGCGTGTGTATAATTAATGCAGCTTCTTACACTTTCTAGCATTTGCTTACTTAAAAATGTCCCGCACACACACACACGCACACACACACACAGCTGTGCCTCCGCCTCCCTCACCTAAACATCAGTGCAGAGGGGTGTGTGTTGCTCTCCCTCTCTCACCTGGAGGCGTGCTCCGAGCTGCGGCAATCTGCTGGCTGTCATTCCCCATCACGCTTCAATCCTCATTCCCCCCCATTACACACACACTGGGTTTTTCAATAACTCTTTGGAGACTTTGAAATCAAGTTTGAAAAATCAGATGAGTTCAACAAGCTTGTTTGCCCAGGAAGGCGCCTCTACATGATGGTACGTTCCTCCAGCGGTGGATTAAAACAAGATGGCGTTTCCAGCCCTGTCTTGTTGTCTGTCACCGGTGTGTCATTTCCATAGCTATAATTTGCTTCTCTGGATCTATTTTGTGCCTATATCAGAACAAACAGTAAATACAGAGAAATAAGGAAGTAGCAGAAAGACACACAGTGCTGCAGGTCAAGAACCTGAATATAAAATAAAATTGAAATATTTACAATACAGAGTATGACAAGTATAATAAAATGGAATAAGACATATGTACAAATACCTGTTTTGAATGAATAGCTGTGCAGTAGTGCAGGAATGTTAATACAAAATACATGTGCAAAATATTGACCAGGAATGTGCAGAAAAGAGTGTGTTAATGTAACTAATTTAGTCCGATAAAAGAAACAGTAGGTTAATGTAACGTATAGTGTTTGTGGGGGGGATAAGGGGTCCATGTGAGGTTTTGGTCCTGATGGACCATATAGCCTCAAAACTGTGTTCTTGACGGAAAGGTGTTCTGTAAGAAACTATCTCAGTACATCTGTTAATGTTTTAGTGTCCCTCTTGTACTGGGCGACTTGCTTTTAGAATTGGGATTAAAGGAAAAGCTAAATCATTTCGTGTTTCTTGGCGCCGTAGACTGCAGCCTACAAAAATACATAGAGCAGTCGAGTCATCGTTTATTTCCTGAAACACCTGTGTGATGGCATAGCAAGGCATATTGTAGTGCAAGGAAGGTATGGTAATTGATGGTTGATTCCTTTGTCTTTATCACTTCATTGAAATATTTTAGGAACTGTGTTCAATGATATTCCCCTATATCCTATATATATATAACCTATATCTAACTGCTGGAATCTGATGTTCTCATCGGCATGCCGTCAGCACAACAAATATAAACAGGATTTGTAAAAAGGCTTATTTGGAACCTTTCATGGTGCTTGGAGTTATTGACAAACCAAGAACATTTATTCTACAACATTCACTCATTTTCTTATTATTATTTATCGTTAAATATAGTTCCTGTGACAAAGGTGTTTTTTTAACATCCAGACTTCAGCCTTTAACTTAATTCAGTTATAACTATACCATAACTATATTCTAATAGACATACTTATGATCTATGATCACGTATGCTATAAACTGTATGCTTTTAGATCTTCTCCCTTCAACTTGACTATCAAAGTGTGAAGACTATTTGCGGATTATTATTACTCTGTTTTTGGTAGATGTGAATATTGATTGATTGGAACTAAACGTCTTCCCTATCATCAGACAAAATGATGCAATTGCCCTGGTTAGTCTTGAGTGAGGGTAATGAGTCTAGTCATGGAACCCAAACTCAACAAGGTACATAGCTGTCACTATATGCACATTTAATAGTTTCTAATAGTATGATTCATGACATTGTTTTCTCTCATTTTGAATTGTGTGTGTGTATCTAGAACTTGCTCGTGCTGCTGCTGCTGCTGCGAGAGAGAGAGAGAGAGAGAGAGAGAGAGAGTGAGAGATATGGTCCGATGTCTCTGTCTAGATTGTTTCTCTTTTGGTATAAGATGTTGTTATTTTATACGTTATGATTTTGAAACTGTTAAAAAACAGGCAATTATTTTACATATCAACCGAAAAT
>OMKP01056993.1:0-13159 GCA_900302375.1 Bathygadus melanobranchus | reverse complement strand
GTAAACATTTTTATATTTCGTGAACAGTGTTTATTATTTGTATTTCTGAAACATTCGACCAACCACCAGGCATGGTTGCAATGACAATTCTTCAGTTAGATTTTTAATAACATGGATTTTTGTACATGTTTTTTCCCCCCAACATCGTCACATGAAACATGGTTTCTTATGTACTTGCTTCTTCTTCTGGTCATGTACTTGCTTCTTCTTCGTTCTCAAGTCTTTATTATTTGATTATTTTATAAGTCCTTGCCCAGTGACCTAAAAGACCCGATTTCACTGGCCATATGGTTAGCATACCCCTGGTTGGATCCACCCAGCGCTATGACTATAGAGGCTGATCTACCCCTTTCTGTTCTGTCTCTCACTAGCCGTCGCAAAGCAGGTGGAGGAGGACAATGCGCCTCCAATGATCCAGGAGAACGTCTTCATCGAGACCAGCAGGCCCAAGTATGTGGAGGACCTCCACAATGAAGCCCAGGAGGGACTGAAGCTGCTGCAGCAGGAAGGTACCAAGCGTCCTGCCCTGTCAAACATACTCTCTCACAGTGAGATCACGCCACATAATTCTGATTGAGGCGATGATGCATGCTACCATAACGACACCTTACCGTGTGTTTATTTGAAACACGTCTAAGACAAAGGTGTTCAGAAAGAAAATTACAAGAATAAAGTGTCAATGTTTTGCATTGTTTACAGAGACAAGCAATGGTGTGGATTACCACGATGACGTCAGCATTGTGAGTCTTCTTCTTGTCTCGTTGTCTACTTCGAAGTCCCCATCTCAAAATCTGAGCTCAGTCTTTGTATTTACAATGCAAAGACTCAAAGTTAACAGTTAGTAAACATTTTTTGTATGTTCTTTCCACAGTCAACAGTTACCACCCAGCAAGAGGAGGACGGCCAAGGCTTTCTTTCTGACAGCACGATAGCCGACACATCCTCCATTGTTTCTACACAGTCCACCGTATCTTCAAGGTCCTCTCGCTCTGGAATCACCAGACAAGGTAACTTAACTGACACTGTTTAAATGCTGCTGCATTGATACTTAATGAATTTCTTAGTAACATAATTCCCATTCCAAGCTGCAATCGGTACTGATTAATCCCAGTGTATTGGCACTAAGCCCTTAAAGTTTAGCCATTTTATTGTGTAAATGCTAAAGGGGGTTTGTTCAAATGAAGATTTGACTAATGTGTTTCTCTGTTCAGGATCCACTTTCAGACCCTTGAATTCTGGAAAGAAGCCAGAGAAGTCCAAGAACAGACGAAGACACAGAAGGACGGTTATGGGAATCCCACAGCATGTCCAGAGAGAACTTGGTGTGTAACCTTTCAATGTTTCCTCATACACAACATACCCATTGAAGTACACACATGGCATAGCTTTTACACAAGTACCATGTTCTAAAACATGTTTCATCTACAGTAGCCTCAATTTGACAGTAGCCCAGTGAAGATTAACAAGGTCATTGACATTATTGAATCCTAAGATGATTTCCATGAATGTAACATAACCTTTCCACCTCCTTTCCCACAGGGCTGGATAGAATGGACTGGAAAAGTAACCCAGTGCTGGATGAGGAGCTGGATGAGATCATGAACAGTGAGGCAGCGTCCGACACTGTTGATAGGCCTGCACAGGTGGCTGTGCCCACTGTCAGCCTCAATGATGCCGAAATCCCTAAAAGAAATGCTAAATCTCAAACCCTCCAGACTAGCAACTCTCAAGCTTCCCACAGAGATGATCTGGCCTTGCTTCACCACTTGAGCTCCGAGATGTCACAGAGGCCGCGCTCCCTGGCTGTCCCTTGGATGACCACCGCCAACAGCGGGCAACAGGGACCCCCCAGCCCTGTGATGTCCATGAACCCCCAAGCCGCCTACATGTCCAAAATAATTCCCAACGCTGTGATGCCTCCCTCGATTGAAGTGGTGGAAATCCAACGTGGAAGGAGCCGTAACAGTCTAAAAACTGTCAGCAAGAGTAGCCTGCTGCTGGCAAGCCCGTCTGGCTCCCGGGCCTCCTCTCGGGGTTCTTCCTGTAGAGCGCTGTCCTCCAGAGCGTCCACCCTGTCCTCTGCCTCTCAACACAGAGCCCACTATCAGTCTGACAGCTCTGGATGGAGTCGCTCAGAGTCCTCGGAAACCCTGGTGTCAGATTCCTCCACCATCTCCAGCAGCACCACTCCCCAACAAAAGAGTTCAGCTGATGAAAGGAATGTAACCCGGAACAGCTCTCCCATGGTGGACAAAGTCAGCGTTTACTCCTCTGTCGGCAAAGTCTCCAAGGCCACCTCCAATGGAAAGACAGAAGGTTCCTTTGCACGCAGTCTCTCAGTCAAGAAACCCAAGAGAGCTCCTCTTCCCCCAAGTCGGTCCTATTCGCTTCACAATAGGATGAAACGGAGGTCACGCGACCTATCGGAGATTAAGGGGACGTCAAAGGAATCTTCCCCCCAGAGTTCCATATGCTCTGGGAAGAAAATTGTCAGGAGCAAACCTGGAGAGATGAAGGATACTGTACTCCCTCCAGCGGCCGCCGGGGTCGTAGATAGCCCTGGATACACTGCAGACACCAGCTCTCTGGACGACTCCACTGGCTCTGTGTCAATCAGCCCTCTTAAATCCCAGCCACAGGCACCTGAGAAAGTGGACACTGTAAAGAAAGTGGACACTGTAAAGAAAGAGGACATTGTAAAGAAAGAGGAGCCACCTGCTAAAGACACTACATCTGAGCTGCAGCGACAACAGGAGAATGGCTTGAAGAAAGCCGCCTCCCCCTCCAGTGGCTACTCCAGCCAGGCTGGCACACCTACCCAGCCTTCTAAACAGCCCCACAACTCATCCCCAAAGCACAAGAGAGGCTTTTTGTCCAAGCTCCAGAGCTTATTTCCCGGGTCCTCGCGATCCCCTTCCCCGGTCCCACAGCCAGAAGCCCCTGAAAGTACAAATCCCACCCAGGATTCTGATCCTCGGCCCAGCCCCAAGGTTGAAACATGCAGCGCAAGCCCCTCAGTCAGGGTCCTGAAAGAGCTCTTCAACATCCCACCCCCACCCAAGGTCCATGCACCTCCACCTCCTCCTCCAGAGGTGTGGGCCCACAACAGGCGTACGTTTGAGTTACTGCTGGGACCCCCGGCCCCCGATGACTCCTATGCTACTGTAAAGAAGAATCCCAAGGACAGGAGACAGCAGAGACCGTCTCCTTCCATCGCTGTCAAGACTGCATCAACAGAAACTGAAAAGAAGAGTAAGATCATCTCCGCAGAGTTGATTAATGGAGTCCTCTCCTCGATGGTATTGAAGAAAGTTCAAGAAAGTGAGAAGTTGCAGAAAGAAAACAAGGAAAGACTGACGTATGTTGAGAATTGTGAAAAAGTGAAAGGCAAGAGTAAAGTGACGGAAAAAGAAGAGTCGTTAAGTGGAAGTGTGTTAGTTAATGGAATGTCTGTGGACGTCGTAGAGAAGCTTCATGAAAGACTTACGGCAACACAAGAGGAGAAAAGGACGGCAGTGCACAAACCAACTTCGATTACACAGGTAAATGCGCCAGTAGAGACGGCATCTGCTGGTACTTCAGTGTTTGTCTCCCCGTTACCCTCCCTCCCTCCTCCAGCACACAGCATACCCTTGCCGCCCACAACAGAGACACCACCTGCTGCCCCCCCGGGCGTTCCCTCAGTCCCCACAACTCGACCTGCTGTATCCTCACCAGTGGAATCACTCTGGCCCCCACCCCCACCACCAATTGACCAAACCACTGAGACCCTCCTCATCAGACAAGATGTGATGGATTTCCCCCTCCCACCCCCACCATTGTTGAGTGAGGAGGGTCTTGTTATACCAGACAGTGTACCACCAGTTGTGGTGCGGCTGGATACTTCTGTTCCCCATGTAGCCATTGTGCAAGGGTCCCTGAATCAGCAGATTGAGTCTGCCACATCTATTCCTACATCAGTGGTGAGCGCAGAAGGCCCCAAAATGACCCCAGAGGTTGCACCGCCGAAGAATAATAATATTGTGGCTATTGCTCCAAAACCAAGTCCCCCTAGGAATAAATTAATACTACCTGTGCCCCAAGGATTCCCTGCTCCACCTCAGAGTATCCCTCCACCACCACCCTTTTCAGCCCCACGACTGCCTGTAAATCTTCCTGGGAACCCACTGCTCTCACAAAGGTTCCTACCACCGCTTGCTGAAGAGGTTAGTACTTCACCGGAGTGCCTAGTCTGCCCACCCCAAGGACACCCAGAGACGAACCTCCTTCCATCAGCCCTGAAGCTTAGTCCACCTAAGACAATTCTGCCTCCACCAGAGACTCAAGCTATTGTGTCTGCACCAGAGAGTGTTCCCCCGCCTCCACCATCTGTCTCAGAGATTCAACCAACCTCTGAAGAGTCAGCCCCTTGTACGGATAAGAGCCACCAAGCAGTTCCGGACCTCCCTGCTACTACTCCTGTTCTTAACCCGATTACAACGCCACCTATGGCCATAGAGTGTTCTCCTGAACCTGTGGTCACCCACTCTTTACCTTCACCTCCTCCTCCCCAGTTACTTACTGACAGCTCACAGCAGCATTGTCAAGAGACCAAGGAGAACAGCCCTGAGCCTAACAGGACCCAAGACCTGGTACCACCCGATTTGATCATTGAGGCCCAGCAGCACATTAGTCAGGGTGCACTTGAGTCACAGACAGTGGTCCCCAAGCAAGCTCCCTCACAGCCCATGAACTTCAGCAAAGCCCAGGAACTGGTTCAGACTGATGTGGTCATTGAGGCACAGTCTTTACCTTCACCTCCTCCTCTCCAGACCCCTAAAGACAGCTCACAGCAGCATTATAAAGAGACCCCAGTGAACCAAAGCAAAGAGCAGGATACTACACTTGATGAAGTTGCAACATCTGTAGTCACTGCTGTCCTTCAGCCGTCAGTCAAGCTGCAGTCTGTCAGTAACAGCCCTGAACCTAACAAAGCTCAGGAACTGGTTCTGGAGGATGTGGTCATTGAGGCCAAGCGGCCCATCAGTCAAGATGTACCTGAGACAGTGGTCTCCAAGCAAGCACCCTCACAGCCCGTGAACATCGGCGAAGCCCAGGACCTGGTACAGCCTGATGTGGTCATTGAGGCCCAGCAGCCCATCAGGCAAGATGTACCTGAGACAGTGGTCTCCAAGCCAGCTCCCTCACAACCCGTGAACATTCCCTCACTGTCAGCTCCAGCACCACAGGTTCCTTCCAATACAACACAACCAGGGACGGAGACAGAGGGGAAAACCATGGAGTCAATCTCTCCACCTGCTCAAGAGGAAACCATATCTTCAGTCACACCCTCCCCTGTGGAAACAATCAAGCAGGAGTCCATGGATAGCAGTCCTGAAGCCACCAATAACCAGTGTACACAAGTCCAGCCAGAAGTTACCATGAGGGTCCAGCAGCCTAAAAAACTATTTCAAATTGGCGAGGCTCCACAAAAACCCATCAGAAGGTCACTGATTATGACCTCTCCTACATCCATACCCTCTCCCATTATAATCGTCTCACAGGCAACCGTCCCCAAATCCCAGTCTGCTGAGGTCATGCACACCTCTTCCACCGTGCCCATCTCCCCTACTCAGAAGTCTCCCCCTGCGATGACCACCTCTCCTTCCATGAACCTGCAGGAGGCTATTCGCCTGAGGACCGCAGCTCGAACGAAGAGCCCCACCTCTACACGTGGCCCAATATCTCCTTTTGGGGGAGACATCCACAAGTCTCCCTCCAGCATGGCGAGCTTTATCTTCTCCAAGAGCACCAGAAAGGTGGTGATTGAAACGGCACCTTTGCGAGACGCCCAGCCGAAATTCCAGAAGAATGTAGCTGCTGAGCATTCTACTGTAGCAAAGCCAGTCAAAGAAGCTGATATAGAGGAGAAGAAGGGGATGAAGGTGCCACCGCCAGTGGCTAAGAAACCCAAAGCCCAGGCCAAAGACACAGTGAACAATGTGGAGACTGAGTTAATGCTGACTGCAGGACAGGAAGCACAACCAGAGAGCGCATAAGGTGAGATATTGTCTTCTAGGACTGTAGTGTGTGGATGATTTTTATCACGTATGAGGAAACTATGAGACTGACTAAATGAAGTGATTTATGTCTTAAGTAATATTTTTACAACATAGATTGCTTTTAGATCTATACTAAGATTAAATACTTCCATTGTTCTCTTGCCAAAGGTACCCCAGAAGAACCAAATGGGACAAGAGTTGGCGTTGATGGAGGACGGACATAATATAAGAAAAAGAATATAATAAATACTTGTATTTGGGAAGGACTTAAAAGCAACACACACAATCACAATGTAAACATGCAGCAATTTGAGTAATTCATGAGATGAGACACTGGTTTGAGGAAATTATGGGCGTTATTTTAAGATTTTCTTCTGTTAATAGATCATTTGAAAATGTAGAGAAAGATATTTTTAATTTCATGTTAGTGATGTGGGTCTTATTTTTCTCAACTTTCTCATTTGTTTTATGTATAATTTTAACATAATATATCAAATGATATATAGTTTTATTACATGCTGGAAAAAAATAATTTCCTTTGTCAGATGTGCTTCTCAATTATATATTCCTAATGCTTGCATGTTATGGCAATTATAGCAGGGGATATGCTGCCCTCTAGTGTCGATAAAAGGTAATACAATGTACCACTACTTATTGAAAATCGATGGATTTCAGATAGATGCTTCTAGTTACATCTAACAATGGGGAAACGGGGGTGCTCGCCTGTGATATTACAGAATTGTCATTATTTAATATATTCATTCGTTTTGGATGTGCACTATGGAAATTCTATTTGTCTTCAAATGTACTTTCAAAAATGTTGAAAGTGCCCACGTATGTGTTACAAAATATATTGTTTGAAATAAGTTATTTTCCCCCTCGTGATCCAGTCTTTTCCTGGGAGATTTGTCATTGTTAACAGTGTAATACCTTGTACATTTTTATAAGACCCTGTTGCCATAGCAGAATTGATCAAAACGTAGTTTTGTACTTCTGTTGATTTTAAGCTTTTTTTTAAATTTCTGCTAATACAAATCAACATTGCACACTGATAAGACGTCTTCCATGATTGGGATGTTAAAAATGATCGCTGTATTACCTTTACTTAAAGAGGTGTTTTCCGTCAATTTTGATAATAAAAGCCGCACTACCCAACTTTTAGTATACCATTTTTAGTCAGACAGATGGCAGACTACAACGTCAACATCACCGCAGGAGAGGTGATTCAACTGCAGACTCGGAGAGGAGCGGTTCTGGACGATGCATGCGCAGTTAACGGTTCACTGTACACGCACCCTTTTAGGTATGATGTGACTGAATAGCTGTCGGTAACATAAACCGTCAAAAGTATAATTAGTCCATCATTATCGCTAAAAATATGTTACAAGTGCACAGTAAGCAACCGTTTACGATAAGTATGGCTGGCTGTGTTGGTATTAATAGTTAATAAATCGTCATAGGTTCAAAAAACGTTACGAGCGCACATTAAGCAATCCGCCATTGTGATATAAATGTGACAATTTATAGTTTTAAAAACATGTACTAGCATGCTATATTACAACATTACACTCCATAACTTAAACTGCGCAGGCTTCGTCTAGACCGGCTTTGTCTAAACTGCGCATGTGTCCATAACTGCTCCGTCTAGAACTGTTCCATGTCCAATAATAATAAAAAGCAAACAAACAATCATGCAGTTGAACCACCCAGTACCACGTGCGACGTTGTTTGAACTGTTTCATTTTGACTATTTCCTGAATCGATTCTAGTGACTGCCTTTAGTGAATGAAAAGACAGCCACGTGCTTTCCTACTTTTCTCAACGACAAGCAAGATAATAAAATAACGAAAGACAGAATCAGATGTGAGTTACGTTGAAGAGAATATATACATTTTGAAATACTTTTCTTTAGCAAGGCTTGGAATGTCTATAATAATACCATAAAGTGACGTACAAACGCATGGCAGATGCTGCTCAAACGCAAGCTTCTGTCCAAATATACGCCAAACACGTTGCACTTCTTGTACATATATATTCCACAGTACTGAACTCCAACCTGTGGGTGGCAGCAATGCGCCTGTTAGCGTTCTATGGAGCCTAATATTTAACAAAGGAAGAAGAAAAGGTCCGTTGATTGGTTCGTTGTACATTGGCGCGGACAGGGTTTTGTACTTTCAAATTTTAGAAGTCGGGTAGCAGTGTTTTAGTGGGTTCGTGTGAAGTTCTGCTTAATAGTTTAAGTCCATCAACAAGTAACAATGTCTGAAGGGGAACCACTGAAGGCAAGTAGCAATTTTCATAGATATTGTTGAGGCATGATACTTGAGTGCATCAAAGAACCAGTCGGAATCAAAATAATGTAGCATCCACCTAAACAACTGTTTTGCAATTGTTAATGAGCTCAAGTCGCTTTTTAGCTTTTATCTACCTGCACTTTTTTTTTTAGCCATGATGCAGTTTACATACGGTTCAGTGCAATAATACTTTTTTAATAATACGCTTTATTTTATGGGGTTACGTGTGTTAGTAACCGAACCATATACATTTTGGAATACTTTTTTTTTTTTTTTTTAGCAAGGCTTGGAATGTCTATAATAATACCATAAAATGACGTACAAACGCATGGCAGATGCTGCTCAAACGCAAGCTTCTGTCCAAATATACGCCAAACACATTGGTACATATATATTCCACAGTACTGAACTCCAACCTGTGGGTGGCAGCAATGCGCCTGTTGGCGTTCTATTGGGCCTAATATTTAAAAAAGGAAGAAGAAAAGGTCCGTTGATTGGTTCGTTGTACACTGGCGCGGACAGGGTTTTGTACTTTCAAATTTTAGAAGTCGGGTAGCAGTGTTTTAGTGGGTTCGTGTGAAGTTCTGCTTAATAGTTTAAGTCAACAAGTAACAATGTCTGAAGGGGAACCACTGAAGGCAAGTAGCAATTTCCATAGATATTGTTGAGGCATGATACTTGAGTGCATCAAAGAACCAGTCGGAATCAAAATAATGTAGCATCCACCTAAACAACTGTTTTACAATTGTTAATGAGCGCAAGTCACTTTTTAGCTTTTATCTACCTGCACTTTTTTTAGCCATGATGCAGTTTATATACGGTTCAGTGCAATAGTACTTTTTCAATAATAATAAGCTTAATTTTATGGGGTTACGTGTGTTACAGTCAGTAACCGAACCATATACATATTAAGAGTAATCGTAAATGTATGCGATTATTTTGTGAACTAGGCCTAAACAGGATTTCCCCAATGGGAAAATTCAAAACTAATCGACCGATAACACGATGCAATAAGATCCAGCCAGCATTTGTTACAGTGCGACTTGTGAAATGTTTAACTTTCATTCAAAACCAAAATATTTCTTACATCTTGCGACAGAGCTTGTTTGAAAACAAGCAGGTTGTGAAGACCAAGAAGAACCCCAACAGGCTGTCGGTGGAGCGGATCTACCAGAAGAAGACCCAGCTGGAGCACATCCTCCTCCGGCCTGATTCCTACATCGGCTCCGTGGAGCCCGTCACGCAGGTAGAGGCCCATGATCTCTGGTACTCCCCTCTTTGTTCCTTCCTAGATCAGATAAAACCTACAAGCGTTAAAAGCAACTGTTTTGAGACTCCCTCTGAAACTACACTCTCACCACCAGTTTGTATTATTTATTGATAATGGTGACATAATAAAACACCACAATAAAGTATTGCAATAATGAAAATGAACAAAAAGCTGCTTAAAACGGACATGGCACAACTGATTTTTTAGAAAAGTCACAGGGTTGATCGATGCATGGGTGGATGTGGTTATATTCTTTAATTGTGATGTCAAGAGGTTGGAGGTTTCAAGTTGTTTCTGTCACTTCTCAGCAAATGTGGGTGTATGATGAAGATCAGGGACTGAATTGCCGTGATGTCAGCTTCGTACCGGGACTGTACAAGATCTTTGACGAAATACTTGGTGAGTAAAGGACCTGTTTGGAAATGATGTGTAACGTGTATAAAGTGTATTTACTGCAATAGACTCTCGAAACGTCACTTGTTGTACTGAAGTGTCTCTTCCTACCTTTTCAGTTAATGCCGCAGACAACAAGCAGCGGGACAAGAACATGTCCTGCATCAAGGTCAATATTGACCCGTACGTATTGAATCTTATTACTCCCCATCTTATCACACTTCACTACCTCTGAAGACTTTATAGTAGCTACCGATGGGAAATTGGTTACAACCCAACAAATGGTACTATACAGTAGTATTTATTCAGCAAACTCTTTTATCCAAAGCCACTTGCACTTGAGATTATTCATTGAATAATTGACCTGTCGTCATGGGGCGGCAGTAGCTCAGAAGTTAGACTGGTTGTCTGGCAACCGAAAGGTCGCTGGTTCAGTGCTGGTGTCCCTGAGCAAGACACCTAACACCAACTGCTCCTGCCGAGCTGACTGGCTGGCCTTGCATGATTGACACCGCTGCCAGTGTATGAATGGTTGAATGTGATGCAATGTAAAGCACTTTGGGTAAAAGCGCTACATAAACGCAATCCATTTATGAATGAGCAAGTAGGGGCTGCACACCTTGCTCAAGGATGCCTTCAGGTAGGCTGTGTCCGATAGTATGTGTTGTATTCGTGTTTAGATGTTGTTTTTTTCTCCCAGCGAGAACAACCAGATCAGCGTGTGGAACAATGGGAAGGGGATCCCCGTGGTGGAGCACAAGGTGGAGAAGGTCTACGTTCCAGCCCTGATCTTCGGACAGCTCCTCACCTCCAGTAACTATGACGACGACCAGAAGAAAGTCACCGGTACGGTCATTAACAAACGGAAAGCCTCTAACAACGAATTAACCATTGTTCAGCACGTGGACCACAAGTGGCTAGAAGGTAAAACAATGTTCATCTTCACATCCACTTCTCTAGGTGGCCGCAACGGTTATGGCGCTAAGCTCTGCAACATCTTCAGCACCAAGTTCACGGTGGAGACTGCGTGTAAGGAGTCCAAAAAGTCTTTCAAGCAGGTATGGAACATTCCCTGGCCTCTCTTTGCATTGACTCAAACACTGTGCATTATTTTATTAATGCTTTTGCTCCCCAGTCCTGGTACGACAACATGGGCCGGGCCAGCGACTCCAATATCAAGCCCTTCGATGGGGAGGAGTTCACCTGCATCACCTTCAAGCCGGACCTGGTCAAGTTCAAGATGAGCACGCTGGACAAGGACACGGTGGCCCTCATGACCAGGCGAGCCTATGACATCGCTGGCTCCGCCAAGGGCGTCCGTGTCTTCTTGAATGGCAAAAGATTGCCTGTGAGTTTACACACACGCACACTCCTTTCCTGTCTTCTCTGTTTGGTGATGAACAGCCCTCGCCGAGTATCAATTAAAGTATTTGAATTTAAACAAAAAATGTTTTTTGCTCCAAAGTTTCCACACATTTCAATAGGGAGTTTTTAAATAGAACCGCGGTCTGCATACATCAATGTGCTCAAACCGAACTCTCCAGATCTATTCTAGATATAACGCTCTTGATAACACTCTCAAGACACTCTACCGTTTCCCCAGGTGACCGGTTTCCGTAGCTACGTGGACATGTACCTGAAGGACAAGGTGGACGAGACGGGCTTGCCGCTCACCGTCGTCCACGAGGTGGTGAACGACCGCTGGGAGGTGTGCCTCACCATGAGCGAGAAGGGCTTCCAGCAAGTCAGCTTCGTCAACAGCATCGCCACCACCAAGGTAGGCGGTCGTCCACACTGCAGATCGGATGTGTCGTAGCATTGCTATAATTTAATGTGACAAACTACAACCATAGCAGCACCACAGCACGGTTTCCCATGAATAATGTGACAAATCCACGGTCCAAGTCTAGCAATGTTAACTGAAATACCGAAACAATGACATTAAAGTGGGACAAAAAGAGAGGCTATCCTCGGTTAGGTTCCTGCAGTTAACACCGCTAGACCCAGTAGACTCCCCGATTTAGAACCCTTTGTTGCTTATCGCAAACTTTGTGTGCTTTAAAGACATTAGATGAATACTATTAATTACGGTGTATTATATTATACAAGGCTAATAGAAGCCTAGATATTCTGTCGAATTGAATGTCGATGCCGACATGAACGGACGCGCACATTGCCATATTGTGTTCATTTGTTTGTAGAGGTGGTCGGCCATTTAGCGGAGGTGCTGCGCCTCGCTTATACAGCTGTGGGGAAACCCTGCATTGATTGGTGTTCAGATCTAGTAGCTTGTGGAGATAGGTCAGAGTCTGTATCCCGACGCAGCCATTAGACGTATGGGGTGGGGTCGCCGGCAGTCGTAGCGGTGCCAGCCACTCTGTGTCATTGGGATTCATGGATCTAAATACCGATCCTTCCTTCCTCCACCGCGCAGGGTGGCAGACATACCGACTACGTGTGCGACCAAGTGGTGTCCAAGCTCATCGACGTGGTGAAGAAGAAGAACAAGGCCGGGGTGGTGGTGAAGCCCTTCCAGGTGAGGTCTCCTTTCCCCCTCGACCTGAGCCCCTTTAGCTCAAGGCTAAAGTGAATCAAACCTTCTTTTCCTGTCCTCTGGTTATATTACTTTCAGTCCATCCAGGACGCGCATAATGACGGGGGAAGAAATCTAATTTATTATTAAAATGATTTACTTTTACTTGAGATTTGTACTTGCTTCGCGGTGTCCTGTCAACATGCCGGTTGACTGGATGGATACTAGTGCTGCTTTCAAGCGCCATGCATTCACACCCAGCTTGCCGACATTTGACCCATCAGAGCCGCTGCATCCCAAATCCCATACTATGTACCACATACTCAATGTGTGTACTGTCGTTCAACATACTTCTGTGTAAATAAACAGCAGCGTGCGTCTTTTCGGACGCGCTGCTCGGCGCGGAACGTCACTTCCTGAGAGCTTCCTTCGCGTCGCGTAACCACGGTAACCCCTGCCAGCCTCATCTCTACCGGCGTTTGCAACACTTGCAATATTTTTTTTATTTTAATGGTTTTTAATTAATTTTGAAGCGTTCTAGACGCCACAGAGCTGCCTTGGTCGCCGTCCGCCATTGTCGTCTTTTGTTGTCGTCACTACTGCATTGCATTGTGGGATATTTATACCG
>OMKP01056958.1:0-19670 GCA_900302375.1 Bathygadus melanobranchus | reverse complement strand
AAATATGGAAAGCTGTTCAATTCATTATTTTTGTTCTATTTAAAGCCAATCAGGGATGTGCATTTAGGTACAATCAATGATGCAATAAGTCATATATTGCTAAGGTGTGTGTGTGTGTGTGTGTGTGTGTGTGTGTGTGTGTGTGTGTGTGAACCCACACACCCACAAACCCACCCCCCCTCTCTTTAAAGTCAACCCTAACTGGAACAGACATCGTGCTTGACGCTCGCACACAGAAATCCCCCCGTGTGTGTCTGTCTGTCTGTGTGTGTGTGTGTGGGGCTGTGTGTCTGTCTGTCTGTCTGTCTGTGTGTGTGTGTGTGCTGCGCTAGTTGTTATTTTTTTGTATCCCTAACAGAGATTTGTTGCTGCTCAACCTACTAGCACCAGTGGTGTTGCTGTGTGCCGTTGACATTACAAACTTCCATTCACAAGAAATGGGGATTTTCTAGCATGGACTGTTGCCACCATTTCAGTAAGCCCCTCAGGATGTGAGAGTAGCACACACAGACACGCACACACAGACACACACAGACACACCGAAGAGCACATTTCGATGATGAGTCCACACCGCGTCACACGATCGTCGTCGCTGAGCGCGGCCCACTTGAAGGCCTACGATGGATGGATTTTTAAAGGCATTTGAGCACACATTGATTCCATTGTCCCTGACAGCGTTTGTGTTAGCGCCAGGTGACGCTAACACGCGTCACCTCCGGCAGGCTGTGTGCTGCCAAGTAGGCCAGGAGCTTCGGAGGTGGGAGTGACACCGGAGCGGCAGGGCGGCTCCTACTTCCTCACTGTGGCACGCAAATGTGAAATATTTTCGCGGGCCCACGTTTGGCCGTCGTTATACGCCTGTCTCATCGAATCGAGGACGCACCGTAACCGTAGCACCACCGCTAAGAACAGAAAGTGTCAGAAACAGGTGAATTAGTAGACGGTAACTCTCGTCTCGTTAGTTCTCAGACGAGTATGACCGCGGCACACGTATGATTATTGTGCCAGCTCATGCTAGCTAATCAAACAAAGTCTGTCTTGCCGTTGTTGGCTTTACATGCTAGCAATCGTACTCCGGGCCTATAGTTGGCCAAATCATTTATTTTATTTATTTATTTTTGGGGGGCCCTGCTGCCAATGAGCCACTGGACCGGTCCACGGTCCGAGGGCTGCTCAGGATGTCCCAGTGGTTTGTAATGCGCCGTGTATAGAAATATGACGTTGAGGGTGTCAACGTGTCTGGCTTAAGGGTGTCTGCTTACTAGCCCACTAGTACATTTAGCAGTATGTTGATGTACGGACTTTTAGAGTTTGATTTTGAAGCGTATTTCTGATTCACGGGTGCTGAGGGTGTTCAACATAAATCCCCAACTCTTGTCATAACCGTATGCTGACTAGAGAGCTGCCGTGGCCCGGCTGTGTTCAGCTGTGTAGGTGACACTGTTATATTGCTGGTCCAGACTGGCCCTGCTGGAGAATCTGCTTCTGCACAATGCACTTTACTGCTCCCCGGGGTTTATTGGCTGTTGGGCACTTGTGGCGTCAGTGTTGGCTGTGCTTGGGTGGTATTATTCACAGGATGTGATGTCATCATAATTACCGTCACAGCCACCCACGCCGACGGATCAGCCTCCCATGGTTGCCTGGCAACCTTAAAGTGTCATTACCTTAGAGGATTTGTGTCTAATACCATCTGTAGGAGTATGGGCCTATTCTTTAAGGTGTCTCTGCATTGATCCTATATCTCTCTCTCTCTCTCTCGCTCTCTCTTGTTTCCCAAGCAGCCATTATAACTCTCTGGGGATTTATATATGGTTATTTTAATTGGGGATGTTCACATAGTTCTTATTGACTTGCTTTTGTGTATTTACTTTTGGATTGACAATAGAGAGATGCCTTGCGTCAAAGTAATTGGGCTTCTAAATTGGGCCTCATTGTGCGTGAAGTTAATTAGAACGCATGGTCAAGGCTGGTTTGTCTGCATACTATTTTCTGAAAAGTATCTACATTTTTCAAAATGGCTTCGCAATGTCGATCCTATTCTCTCTGGTGGTTAAACTGATGGAACCGACCTACCTGTTGGAACCAGGCCGGCCGCTGGCTGCCTTTATCTCAGAGGAAGTTCAGTGCACACCTGATGAATGGCGCTGATGGGTTAATGTTTTTTTTTTGGGATGTCAAGAGTGACCTGTGCCTTTCCACTGAGTAATGGGTGTGGAGGGCCGCGGCGTGCTGAGCACTGAACAGTTAACCTACATGTCAGCGTTGGAAGAAGATGCTACAATATGTGGGTCTATTGTGATTCTGGGAGAGTGATTGGGGGCAATACTGTCACCGCAGCCGGCCCACACGCTTCCTACAGCGAGTCGGCCCCCCGGTGCAATTATGTAAGGTATTGCAGTGTAGAAACAAAACACTAGTTCCCCGCGTATCCTTGTGTATTTATTCATTGTGCCAATTTATCCACCGCGTTGAGACAATCACCGCCTCCAGAAAAAAAAAAGGTTTACCCAGAGGAGGATACATGTTGGTGTACAACAGTGTTGGTATGTTTTCCTCCGATTACAAGACATGCACGAGGCACCGTACCTTTGTTGGTTTATTTTCACAAGCTGCCACATGGCAAAAGTGACATCCTGAGGGGCTGCTGCTACTGTTCTTCTTGTGTGTATTGTTTGCAACCATCTACAAACTGAATTCCTCGAGGCCTATTGGAGGCCAGTTTGGTGGATCTGTTTGCCGGGTGACGGTTATTTTTAAACGGATGCAGAAATAAGAGCATGTTGACAAACTGTAGAATGTGGTTGGCGCGGTTTGATTGTCGTACGTATGCTAATCTCGTGTGTTACTATATTCAACTCCCAGTCGGTTCTCGACTGTCTCTCCCCCATGTTGTGGGTGAGTGATATTAGTCAATATGGGCTTGGCCACAGTCGTCTTGTCTGTTTCTCCCTCCGTCTCCGTTGTAGCGATGAGCTAACCCTCAAAGCTTTTTTTTTCCATTCTGTGGTGTTTTGTTACAAGGCTCCGACCTGCGTATGAAGATTCAGGAGTGCATCTCTGGTGTAATTCCACTGCCATGTAAGCAGGCTCCTTAGAGATGTAGAGGAGAAGAGAGCAGTTTATTTGGGAGCGGATATTATGTTTGGATCTGACGAGAGTCGGATCTCATGAGCTCAGAGACGGCCACTCAGGGGTTGTTGAAACTGACAGAATAGACGAATGCTTTGACACGACACTTGGGCCTAGTCACACACAGACACACAGATACACACACACAGGTTTGTCTTACATGCTACATGCAGGGAAGAATCTGATGAAGAAAACCATCGTTTTCTTCATCAGATTTGTTTGTATTGTTGTTTGTCTATTTGGAAATGCGTGGCGTTGTGCCTGCTGGCCTAGCCAGAATAATTCTGAAACGTTTACATCGAGTCGTTCTGATTTATCAACTGATTTATCAAGTCCAAAAACAGCTTTTGCCAAACGATAGTCGTTCCCTTTTGAAGATAAAATATGGAAATGGTGTTTAATTTTAAGGCACCCCGGAACATGACACACAATGAATCATTTAAAATAATCACCCATGGGGCTTTGAGACAATGATGGGTAAATAATATATGTAATTGTATACATATATGAGTTGCTGTAGGCTGCCTCACAACAGATGAAGGAATTAAAGAACAGCTCAGGTTTTAAACCTTTTTTATTCTTCTCCTTCCTCAGGAAAATAGTCATCAAGATTGGGAAGAAGAAGAAAAGAAAGCCAGAGTCTTCAGAGGACGACGACGACGACGACCCTCCTCCGCGGCACTCCTCCAAAGACGACGACTCGGTGAGATGCTGAACAAAAATGCACATTAATTTGCCAGACATAATAAATTCTAAATCGGCATTTAAAAAAAAAACCCAAAAAACAAGCTGCCATTTTAAAGTGCTTTTAATCACATATAGGGGCGTTAGGGGCATTGGCTCAGGAGGTAGAGCGGTTGTCTGGAAACCGGAAGGTTGCTGGTTCGATCCCCGGCTCCCCCTAGCTAAGTGTCGAGGTGTCCCTGAGCAAGACACCTAACCCTAACTGCTCCCGACGAGCTGGCTGTCGCCTTGCATGGTTGACACCGCCATCGGTGTATGAATGGGTGAATGTGAGGCAGTATTGTAAAGCACTTTGGAGAAAAGCGCTATATAAATGCAATCAATTTACCTTGAGTGATCTGGTGGCAGAGTCACACCGTACTGTCCAAACAGACCCCTCAGGTCTGCCAGTCTGGGGTCTTCTAACTATTCCAAAGTCCACATTGAAAACAAGGGGTGATGCAGCCTTTGCAGTTCTGCTGAGCGTCGGATCGGCTCAGATCTTAAAACGTACTTTTACAGAAAGGCTTTTCGTAACAGCAGACAGACTACGCTTCTATGGTCATGAACTGTTGGTTTTCACACATTTTATTGATCGTTCTTTGGGTATGTGTCTGTGTATATGCATAGATGTGTTATCGCTTGAAAAATCCTCGAGACATAAAAGTATTGTTTTGCTGTCTGTGATGAACACCTAGTTCTCATGAGTAGTTGAATAATATTTTTTGTTATTTAACAATCTTGTGCTGGCAGATATCTAACTGCTAGTGTATTCTGAGACTGCTAGTCAAACCCTGCTCTCTCTCTCTCTCTCTAGTTATTAACATTAGAAAAAGCCAAGAACCTTCCACAGGTCTCTGGCCCTGGCTACTTTTTAAGCGGTGTTCTCTGTCTCTTTGAGGGAACGTTACGGAACCCCTGCGTTGCACTGTTGTTACTGCTGTAATACATCCCTAGCACCTGCAGCATTCTCACTAGTGGCGGTGAAAGCTGTATCTGGCACCTCCAGAGGAATTACTCCGGGGTTGGCCCGGGGGTCATGCGGGCCCTATCGTAAGCACAGAGGTGTTCTTTTGTTTTGTTTTGCTGTTCGGCCGTCAATGGCGGCTTCTTGGGGGAACTGAACACCTACACATGGAGGCGCGCCAGAGTACCTTCTGTAATACGGCACGCCGAAGCATTTTACTGCAAGGAGCTGCTTCTTATATGGCCGCTGCCACTCTGCGTGTCGCGGCGTCGCACCCTCTCGCAGATTAAATGTTTGAATACATCCGTTTGGAAACACGGACGCTTTTATTAATATTGTAGCCCGCTTTCTGAAAGCCAGCGCTCGGCAAGTTTATAATGCGTATGTGATATACGTCGTTACGGACGATGGCATTGATTGGTTGAACTCTGGCGGATGTGCATAAAAAGCATAGCGTCAGCATGCGTGGAGAAGGCTTCGGGTCGTGCAGTGCAGAAACCTCGATAAAACGCTCTTTAATGTATTGAAGACGCAATCACCCGCACCGGCACACCAGAGGTCGTCCGGGAGGGATGATTGAAGGGATTTTCAATCACAGCACAACGTTCCCAACAGTTATGTCAAACGTGGGCCACTGCCGTGCAAAGATGACAGCCAGAGTGGTCTTCCAGAGAGCCTTGCAGTTTCACCACACTATCCAAACAGCACGGTCCTCAGGATAATTCCACATTGCTCTGAAGTGTTTTTGTTGTCTTTTCTAGAAGGGAATAAAACCTACACACACACGGACTGTTCTTGATTAAAGAACTGAGCGATCATTATTCACACTCCTCGGTCTGGTGAGCGGCCCATCTAGTTTGTGAGGATTAATGCTGATGCTCTCCCTCTCTCTTGTCTCTCTCTCTCTCTCTACTACGAGTTGCTGCGATGCCACTGTCTGGGAGGGACATAATTATGCCAACAGTATTACACACTTTACCCTAATTAAAACGGCCTGCTGATGGCTCATTTGAGCCGCTGGTATACCTATTTTAAATGAAACCACATTTTCTGTGGTTAAAAGGTGGCCTCAAAACACAGGGCTTTTGACCAGTAATGACAGACTAAATCATGGCCTCCGATGTCTGTGTACGTCTCCCCTCTTCCGGTATCTTATTGACTTGATGCTCCTTTATGTCATCCATTGCTGACTTCCTGTTTATTTTGGATGTGTCCTCGCCTCGGGACATTAAACGCCGGATGAATTGAACATGATACGTGCGCTCAACAACGTCATTGCAAGAGACTGCTTTTGCTTTTTTACCTTACGTCCACACTAAATGCTGAACGTTGTTTGAATCTGCGTTGAACACGTCTGTGTACAGCCGTATACACATACACCTTGAGTCTGACTTGGGACAGTTTCACCAGTCAGCCAACGTGAGGTCTGATTGTTAGATCGCTGATCAACAGACATGGCATTCTTCTCAGTTTGGTCACACCAGTCGCTTCGGTTTTAGCTGTCAATTCACACTGAGGTACAAAACGAAAAGAACAGCCAGTAAACGCAATCCAATATGGTTAACCAACTGTATTTGACTTGAGTCTCATCCTTGGGCCAGATGCAGGCCCACAACAGAGAGGCCACAGTGCTGGTGTGTGTGGCTGACCATGTCTGCTTCTGGAGGTGGCCGCGGGATGGGTGATCTTAGGTCTATGTGAATACCTCCAAAGGGATATTGTGCTCCACAGCTAATTAATTTCAGCTCGGTAGCATTTATTGGTAATTAACTGTACATTGTCATTAGTGGAGGCTTGTGTATTGATGCTAGATACAGCAGCCCACGCAGAATATCATAACAAAGGCTTGACAGGAAGGCATAATGGCGTATGGGCTTATCGAAAAAGAGCCGCTGTCAAAGCCAGCCAAGTCCAGTGTTGATGCCTTGCCTTTTGTTCAGATAGGGATATGACAGGGCTGTTCATGTGCCAAGTATGTTAACAGACTCATATTAATATTCATATTAACTAGAAATACGTTAGGCATAGGTGGGATTTACATACTGGCCATGCATTAAAACTGTTGGAAACCTCAACAAAAGCGCAAATCAAAAACTTGGGTGGTGGGGTCTATGCTGAATACCAAAGTTATATTCTTTTGTGTCACTGTGCATCAGCCTATCAGCTCTGCTGACATTTCCATGAGCATGGCTCTGAAGACGTTTGAGCCCTGTCCAATACAGTCCCTACCCACTACCACTCCTGTTGGAGCGACTCCTTGAGGTAGTGGGTCCTCTGAGCAAGCTCCAAACCAGAGCCAGAGGGCACAGACTCTGGAACGCCTTGCACAGACATTGTAAATGGCAAACGTATACAAATGTTTGACATGACGAACAAACTACATAATCCTTTTTTTGTGAATTAAACTAAGCCATTCCAACCATGTTAACATTTTGGATTAACGTGCCAAGGTATCATTACATTTGTGCTCTTCACATAGGTGGCCATTGTTCAAATTAAAATCAAAATGCATTCTGGGATACTTTGTCTACCCCTACCTCATGGAGCCAGCAGCTGCATTCACTCCATTCGTAGGGCCATCTTGAGGGCCACAACGACACTACCACTACACCCATTGTTGAATTAGAACACCCTACAGTACTACACAGCAGCATGTGAAATGGAGTGGTACAGTATTGGGACAGAGATTTAGAGTCTGCATTGCCTAACTTCCCATTGAGTTTCAGACATGGCATTTTGATCAATGCATTACACACTTCTGGCTAAAGGACTGATCCACGAGAATAGTGCTGACTTTCTTCTTCTGTTGTTTTCCTCTCCGTAGAAGCGTCGCTCCAACCGCCAGGTGAAGAGGAAGAAGTACTCTGAGGAGCTGGAGGCCAGGTTGTCGGACGAGGAGGTGAAGGTTATTGTCAAAGCCAAGAAGACCAACACTGCAGTGCGCAAGGAACCGGCAGTTCAGCTCTTTGTCGTGAGTTGCTGTGCACCAAAAATAAAACGCCTCGCATTATGAAACCATGCTTTGGTCCACAGTGAGATCCCTGCTGTTTGGATCTAGAAAGGGATCTTTTTTTTGGCCTTTGGCACTAATTGTTCTAATCTTTCATAATTGTATGTCTAGTGTATACCCGATTCCACCCAGCCTAAAATGAGGTTGCTAGCTTTATTTTCAAGACCAGTATTTGAGTGGAGCTTTAAATGGCAAGACTAATATTTGTAAAGAGCTAAAACTGTAACCATGCGTGGGCCTGTTGATGGTCCATGAACAGCAGAAGCTCAAGCAGACTTGTACTGCATGGTTGAGAGAAGATAAGTTATCAAGGATGTCCTTGGTTGTACACAACGGTGCCGTCTTAACGATTTGCTATCAAAATAAAGGGTGAATGGAGGAGCTTAAGGGATCCTCATGTACTTTACCTTGTGTTTACACACAGATAATGTGTTTTTTCAAATCTAATGCGTTTCCACAAACATCTTTTTATCATTTTGTGTCCGCGCAATTAATTATTGCCTTCATGCACTCATGCAACATTTATTTCAATTAATTGTCCATAAATTCCGCATCCAGATCAAACACCCTGCTAGTGTTTGAAATAAGATGGCCGCCAGGGGAATAAGCCCAATTAGACATTTATGACCACGTTGGCGTACAGTGAACCTACTCCAAGTCACGCCTTGCTCTTCTCTGTAGGAGAATCCCAGTGAAGAAGATGCTGCAGTCGTGGACAAAGTGATGTCATCACGCATGGTCAAGAAGGAGGTAGATCCACACATCCTACACACACAACTGGCACAACTCATGTAGAAACTGGTTCTCCTTTTGGTGGTGGGTAGGTCGATGAAGCAGGAACTGGGAGGGCATCAAACTAGAATTTAACTAACAATTGGCAAGCGACATCGTTCGTCAATCGTTTTTAAAGTATTGCATTTCACGCTGATTACCGCTGAGGTTTGATGAAACGATTGGTCACCCTCTAACAAATACTGGATGGAAAACCAGGTGACATAACGGCTATTGGAAGAACGTGCAGTCGGTGAGTGTTATGAGTGTTATGTCTGTCTCTCTCCATAGGTTTCTCCTGGTGTCGTGGTGGAAGTGGAGGAGTACTTTGTAAAATACAAAAACTAGTAAGTGACAATTCAGAAACCTTACCTACCTCAGAGGCTTAACATAGTGTTGTGCTGTGGTGATTTTATAACTGAATAAACAAATATATAATTTGTACTTTTTTTTTTAATAGCCCCAGTTTATTAAAAGACATTTTATTACCGCTGTGTCCCACCAAACAATTAATTCCGTGCTAGCAGGCAATCTGTCATTAAACCTGATTTCGTTCCTGAATTCAAAATAATTAAAAAAATGTTTCAGTTTGAGGCTGTGGTGTGTTCAGTGGATCCCCCCCCCAGTGTATATTTTAAAAGGTGTGTTGTAACGTGCTCCGTGTCTCTGCCTTACCTCCACAATGTGAACAGCTCCTACCTACACTGTGAGTGGGCCACAGAGCAGCAGCTGGAGAAGGACAAGAGGATCCAGCAGAAGCTCAAACGCTTCAAGATCAAGCAAGCACAGAGGGCTCTCTTCTTCGCAGACGTAAGCCTCCAGAGCCGTGTGTATAGATACACGCGTGTGTATAGATACACGTGTGTGTATAGATACACGTGTGTGTATAGATACACGTGTGTGTCGATGTTGCTGCTATGTTGAGTGATTGGATGGATGGATGGTCACTTGGTGAATGTTGCTCCATATACACACGTGCAAACTGTCGGTGTGCATTTCTTATTTTGGTTTATTCTTTTAGGACATACCAAGCAAGTGTGTGTGTGAGTGACAACAATGTTTTGTGAATTGTGTGTGTGTGTGAGAAGACATTTGGAATATGTGCCAGCATGTACGCACATCTGCGTGCATTTGTCTGTAAATCTCTGTGTACACACTCAATTAAGAGCAGTGATGTTCGGGTTCACATTCCAGATGGTGTGTGTGGGAAGAGATGTTCTGCTCTTTTTTTTTTTTTCCTCCTCCTAATCTCGTCCTTGCTCTCTCTCGCTCTCGCTCTCGCTCTCGCTCTCGCTCTCTCTGTCACACACAGATGGAGGAGGAGCCCTTCAACCCTGACTACGTGGAGGTAGACAGAGTACTAGAGGTGTCCTATTGTGAGGACAAGGACACGGGAGAGGCAAGTGTGCGTGCGCGCGTGCACAGACAAACATTGTTGTTGCTGGTGTGTTTGGGGAGTATCTTCTTCATATTCTTGTATATGCTCCTCCGTGCACATATGCATTGTAAATCCCAAGCTGCCCTCTGATGAGCGTCCTCGGAGCTCTTGATGACCCTGTGCTCTGCCTGCTGCTGCTGCAGGACCTGGTCTACTACCTGGTGAAGTGGTGCTCCCTGCCCTACGAGGACAGCACCTGGGAGCTGAAGGCCGACGTGGACCAGAGCAAGATCGAGGAGTTTGAGCAGCTGCAGGCGGTCAAGCCAGACGTGCGACGGGTGGTAAGCATCTCATACAGATACATGCGCGCGCACACACACAGTAGTTGGGTGAACTCCTGGCTTTTGCGACATAAGTCCCCAACTGTAAGAAGTAAAAACTGTAAGAAATCATCTGATTATCAGAAGATAATCAGAAGATGATGTGGTGAAGCTGATGTGGGGAACGTCTTGACAGTTAGGGTTAGGGTTAGGGTCGTTCAGTGTTAGACGGTCTCGTCTAACACTGAACGACCCTAACCCTAACATCGATTGGTTTTATACAATTTTGGAGCAATGTTGATGGAAACGCCTTGACTAAAATCTAACAAAGATCCCCTAAAAAAATCCTCCAGCTAAAATAATGGCAGCTAGCAACGTGCATAGGAACCCAGTGTGGAAACGGTCCCTTCATGAACGTGCTTGTGTGTCTTGTCAGGAGCGTCCTCCAGCCAACCTGTGGAAGAAGAGGGATCAGTCCAGACAATACAGAAACGGCAACAGCCTCAGGGACTACCAGCTGGAGGGGGTCAACTGGCTTCTCTTCAACTGGTACAACAGGTCAGCTGTCCATACATGCACATATTGTTTGCAGGACTCCACTACAACTGTATCAATAGCATATGTAACACACAGCATTGCCTCAGTCTTTTATACCTGATAAACGTAAATCTATTTATTCTTTGTATACTTCCCATGCCGTGTACAGAGAGGTACACCTCAGCACATTTAGCACGCGAATTTGCCTCGACGTGCGACGGCACGTCTTGTCTCTTGAGACGTCGTGGATGACGTCGTGCTGTTTCGGAACACATGACGTCATCGTGGGTTCAAAGGTGCGGTGTGTGCGGTCGTCGTTATCGCCTGTCACGCAGGAGACCCTAAACCATGAATAATGAATGTTGTTTCCGCTCGCGGCCGAGCAGAGTATTCGCCCACGGCTCTCTCTCCGGGCAAATAGCATTTCCAGACGAGCTTGTTCACGGCCGCACCCTTTGCCCACTGCCTAAACACACAAGCACGAGTGTTTTTGCATTTTGTGGTGTGTGCGCGTGTGCGTGTGTGTGTGCGTGTGCGTCTGTGTGTTTGAATATGCCCACACTTCAGGATTAAAGAGCTGCTTAGTAGGCCAGTGGGAATAGCCGCACATTGCAATTAGCCTCCAGACCTAATACCCCCACCCACTGGACAACCCAATGAATGTCTCTCCCTGAGAGAGACACGCACACACACACACACACACACGCTTGTCTCTCCTCTCCCTAGCCTATTATTACTTCTGACACTGTATTTAATTTTCCTCTGTTTTCCTGTTTGTTCTCTAGAAGGATCTCTCTGGGCCTGCATTCCCTCTTCCTCTCTTATTTGTTGTATCTTTAGTTTGTCAGAACAACATATTGTTTCCTAAATGCCGTATCGTAGTGTCAACAGTTTTCTGTGTTCAGGCTTTTGGAAGAATTGTGGGATTACCGGGCACATACACCAGCATCATGGGGATGCGCTCATCACTATTTGATGATGATCTACCGGTTTTACGTTTTCAACGTTTGGATGAATCCTCCGTTAGTTCTAACTGCGGAATCCGTCAACAGACGGAACTGCATCTTGGCCGACGAGATGGGCCTGGGGAAGACCATCCAGTCCATCACCTTCCTGGAGGAGATCCACCGGGTGGGCGTCCGGGGTCCCTTCCTCATCATCGCCCCGCTCTCCACCATCGCCAACTGGGAGCGCGAGTTCCGCACCTGGACCCACCACAACGTGATCGTCTACCACGGCAGCATGATCAGCAGGCAGATGCTGCAGCAGTACGAGATGTACTTCAGGGACGCGCAGGTAACCCTCGATGCTGGTGTCGGGGGAGCTCCAGGCATCCAGCTCGCTCGCTTGTTGATGCTCGCCGGGTGGATCTAGAGTCGATTTGGTGAACTCTAGAGTTAATGGTGAAGAAGGCGGAGGATTTGAAAGGCTCAAGTGGGACAAAACACTAGGGTTGTCTAGGGTGGCGTTCATTTTGATGAATTATAGAAAAGAACGAATACTTTAAGTAAAGTAACGCATATTAATCGTGCTCCCTGGCGGTGGTACTTAATAGCCTATTTACGTTTCTCAACAGTCCTTAGTTACTTATTTGTAGAATATTTGCGGCTATCTGTTCTATGTATTGGTCTTTAATCTTGATAGGCAGCACTACAAGCCAATGTTTACTTGCACTGCGGTAGGTTGCTTTTGATAACATGCCGGTTAGTTTATTTTAGGTATCGAACAAACAACCTCATAAACTAGCGTCTCCAAAACATGACTTAAAGAACGCTCCAAAAGCACACAGAGACCCCCATTTATTATTATATCCCCCTCATCCACAAACTGCCATTCACCACACTATTTTACACATGGATTAAAAAGTGAAACTCCGTTATAATTGAGTCCTTTAAATATGTAGGATATTTTGGTGAAAGGACGGAGCTTAATCTTCGTCTGTGTGAGGTTGAGGGTCTTTTTCACCGGCGCGATTCTCGTCGGAAAAACGCTGCACATTCGCGTCGTACCTTGGTAAATAGTTGAGGCGACATTTGATCAAACAGACAAACCAGCCAGTGTCGTAAACGAGGGTGTACCGAAGCGAGTCAAACAGGAGTTGAGTCGGTGCCGCGTAGTAGATAAGCGGCATATGATTAAACCGACGTTTGTGCTGTACATTCCTTCGCAATCGACCAAGCGTGTCATTTCACGACTATATTTAAGCATTCAGGCATGTCTAGACAGGTGTGTGAGTACGTACGTACGTATGTATGTATGTATGTATGTATGTATGTCTATAGAGGGGGTGCAGCATTGTTTTTCAAAAGTAGTTACTGGATTACAGAGTGCCACCACGTGCCTGACAGTTTGGTAGCTGCGTAGGCGCCAGGCGCATGCTCTCTGCGGTGAGCGACCCACGCACGCGCACGCCCGCTGTGATGCTTCATGCCAGGCAGTTGGGAGTGTTTTAATATCCAGACGTACTGTAGGAGCGGGAGTGGGAGAGCTGAACAGATCTGCCATCAGGCCAGTCTCCCAGGCAGCCTCTGATGTCACCGTAGCCCTCCTCCTCCTCCTCCTCCTCCTCCTCATCTCAAGGGGAAGGGCTTCTCTGTCAGATCACAGCTCCTCCACCACATCCAGCCTGGTAGAGGAGAGCGGGTGGGCAGGGTGGTTGGGTAACAGCGAGAGTTCCTCGACGACGGCGACTGTTGTCAAGGCGATAGATACATGCACAGAAGCGAGGGGAAAGGAGGAAGTGTCGTGGATAACAAGTCACTGTGTTGCCACACAAACCATCCCCCTCTTCTGCATGCCTGTGCCCCTGCATATTTTGAGACGGGAATTTGTCTTTGGCGTTTCGTCAGCCGAATGGAGGGATGGGAAGCTGTTGCGTTGATACTAATTACAATCCATGACTCATTTGTATTCATCACGTTAATATGATCTGTTGAATGACTGTGTGCGTTGCGAGACGTGTCTCTTAAAGGTCACTAAGATGTAGCTATATATTATATTATATATACATTTGCTGTTTGCTCACATAAAGGCTGTTTGCATGTGTTCATCGTTACCAGTGTTTTCCCTGGTGATAATTACCACATCACAATGTTTTCACTTTGACATTTCTATAAGCACTATTTTGTTCTCTTTTTTTTTTGCCGAATCACATCGGAACTGTGAGACAAAGAACAAAAACCAAAACAGACCATAATAATTCTGTGCGCAGGGCCGAGTGGTGAGGGGAGCGTACAAGTTCCAGGCCATCATCACCACGTTCGAGATGATCCTGGGCGGCTGTTCGGAGCTCAACGCTGTGGACTGGCGCTGTGTCATCATCGACGAGGCCCACCGCCTCAAGAACAAGAACTGCAAGCTGCTAGAGGGCTTCAAGCTCATGAGCCTGGTACGTACACGCTAGCTCACTAGCTAGCTCACACGCTAGCTCACGTGCTATTACTCACTGGCTCACTCCCTCACTGGCTCACATGCTCACTCACTCACATGCTCACTCACTCCCTCACTGGCTCACATGCTCACTCGCTCACTCGCTCACTCACTCACTCCCTCACTCACTTGCACACAATGCCAGGAAACCACAGATTAATGAGAATTGAAGCGTGCACTAGAAATTGTTCTCCTCTGTTTATCAGGTTATTATTCCTAAACATTGATCTAATTACAATTGGCATATACAATGCATATACATATTAATGGTAATGGACTGCATTTATATAGCGCTTTTATCCAAAGCGCTTTACATTTGCCTCACATTCACCCATTCATACACCGACGGTGGTGTCAACCATGCAAGGTAACAACCAGCTGGTCGGGAGCAGTTAGGGTTAGGTGTCTTGCTCAGGGACACCTCGACAATTAGCTAGGCGGAGCCGGGGATCGAACCAGCTTGCCAGACAACCGCTCTACCCCCTGAGCTACTGTCGCCTCTAATACACATATACATACAAATAGATACAAATCTTTTAGGTCATGTGAAGAGTTTATGGAATACAATATTTTTTAGTAGCTGTATTCAACATTATTCAAATTAATCTCCCATGTTGTCATATGGTTCCTATCTGCAGGAGCATATAGTGTTGCTGACGGGCACTCCTCTCCAGAACACTGTGGAAGAGCTCTTCAGCCTGCTCCACTTCCTGGAGCCTGCACGCTTCCCCTCGGAGAACACCTTCATGCAGGAGTTTGGAGACCTGAAGACCGAAGAGCAGGTAATGCTGCAACAAACATATCAGAGCTTGCATGTGTGAATTCTTACTGCCACAACAGCACCACCTCTGGTGAAAGGGATTATTGCAATTGCCCTTTTTTCTGATTGGCTCAAATTAGCACTTGGGTACTTCCGCTTGCTTGAGGAAGTGATATCGCTTGACACACATTTGACATATGAGAAAAAAGGCAGTTGCAATAATGTGTGTGAGGCTGTAAACCATGACGGATTATGCTCTTAAGTATTTGTTTCTCTTACAGTGGCCCTTTGTGGATATAGTCACTTATAATGCAATGTTATGGTGACACAATTACAAGAGTGTGCCTTTAGATTTGTCTTCTGGTCTTATATGAATCCAGATGAAGGTCTCTTTTCATCTTCATACACAGCTGGAGTAATCGGGGGTCAGCCATGTTTGTTTTTTAACATCCCCCCACCTGGTGTTTTTTTTTTTTTTGGCTTCAACATCAAGAACTTTTTGTGCAGATGGAACCATTTTAAGTTGGGCCTTTTTCATCTGGGTCACACTGAAGTGATGCACAGGGATTTAGAATCCTAACCTACACAGATGGGAGGCGCACACAGACCAACATATGGTGCTTAACTATTTCAAATAAAGAGGAATATCTGTGAACACTATCACAACAATACACAATGCAAAGCCACATGCCGGTTACGAGAATGTGCTCCGTAGCTCAGGAGGTAGAGCGGTTGTCTGGCTCGATTCCTGGCTGTCGAGGTGTCCCTAAGCAAGACCCCTAACCCTAACTGCTTCCGACGAGCCGGGAGTTGCCTTGCGTGTTTGACACAGCCGTCGGTGTGTGCGAGGCAACGTAAAGGCATCCCGTGTCAAAAAACCTTTTAGTGTTTCATTTAGTTTCATTTAGTGCCTACTGTCTGTGCGGAAAGCTAGCCACTCTCTCAGTACCACAAGACATGTTTAATGGCATGTTAGTTACATTAGAAGGAAAAAATATATATACAAATATAGGAGGCCAATGCTATGAACTGCTTTGAATTAACTGGTTCTAGGCCAGTCCCAAAATAAAAGAAACGTCCCTGCTAGTGGAATATAATCAAAAACCAACATATCCATTTCATTTTGAATATGCTTTGAAAAGTTGAGGTCATGTCAGCTTGTAGAAATTGTCGGATGGAGACGGCAAATGCCACTATTGGTGCATTTCAAGTTTGAAGATTTGTTTGACCCCAACCCACATTGTGTGCATTATGAACTCTCCTGAACTCAAACCAGCGTAGCTCTTGACTAACACCGTGTCTCTTCCACCCGCAGGTCCAGAAGCTCCAGGCCATCCTGAAGCCCATGATGCTGCGTCGCTTGAAGGAAGACGTGGAGAAGAAGCTGGCCCCGAAGGAGGAGACCATCGTCGAAGTGGAGCTGACCAACATTCAGAAGAAATACTACCGCGCCATCTTGGAGAAGAACTTCTCATTTTTGGCCAAGGGCGTGGGCCAGTCCAACGTTCCCAACCTCGTCAACACCATGATGGAGCTCCGAAAGTGCTGCAACCACCCCTACCTCATCAAAGGTACACCACCTCTCGAGATTGGGTCTTCTTAAGTTCTGAGGCCTGCACTAAGTGTGGGATCACAATGTGGACCTGTCTGACTGTTCAGTGTCCGTGTGTAAAGTGCTTGAACTGGATTCATCTCTCATGGTTGTTGTGCGTTCTGGGGTGACATCATGCATTCCTCCAGAATCATAGTCACAAGCTTAATTTAACAAAAGTCTTTTCAAGGAGCTGCTTGTGTTTCCTCCCATGGTGTATGTCAGGTTGGCTGTGAACAGACAACTCTCTTGCTGCTGCTTCAGCGACATGGAATATCAGCATGATTGCCATCATGTCTCGGATACTAATTATGGCAGACATAATAATGTCTGCCATTTTAGTTTGACTAGCCCATTTGTGAACGTTTTAATCAGTTTGACCCCTGGCAGATGTGGAGCAATTATTGTGTAGCCTACGCTCTTAATGTTAAGCCAGTACCACTGAATCGCAAATCTCCCTCAAATCTTTTTTGAGGTAAGGACGATAAAGTACACAATACCGAATTGAAGACGGTTGTAAGTGATCCACTCCAGTTTGTCACCGGCAATTATCAACAGAACGCGCGATTATTGAAGCGTCGAGGCCCTGCGCTGACGTGGCCTGTGAAAGGTAGGTCCGAGCCCATGGTCCCGGGGGGATTCGAGCGTGTTATCGTCACGTCAGACATCAGGAAGGAACCAGCTGCTGCTGGCTGCCACTGTTCACTTCCAGCTCTAATTCAACTGCCGGCTGGCCTCGGCTCTTTTCAGTCCTTTCAGCTCACTAGATGTATTACCGTGATACTCTGGAACGCTACCACTTACTCCCTAAATTGTCCTTGAGCGCAATACCAACTCTATTCAGCTCTGTGGTCTTTTTTTCTTGTCTTACAATGGTTGTACTCTCTGCACGGCGATGTCTCTGTGGAGAGGAGACGTGCGTATGGCTCGGCCAGATTGATATTAGAAATAACTCGACGTGTGGAGGGCTTGGTTGATGTGCTACATACACTTAGTTCTTATTGTCACATCTAGTTAATTATCTACGGCATTAATAACACAATAGTGATGCAACAACAACGCTGTGTCATTTTCGTGATCCAAACTACACATGAGGAAGTAATTGAGGTAGTGTGCCACCAGTAACGAAACATCACTGGACACGTTCATGTCTTTGTCACCCCAGGAGCAGAGGAGAAGATCTTGGAGGACTTCCGGGAAGTGTACAGTCCCACCGCCGTGGACTTCCACCTCCAGGCCATGGTGCAGTCGGCCGGTAAGCTGGTCCTCATCGACAAGCTGCTGCCCAAGATGAAGGCCGGCGGCCACAAGGTCCTCATCTTCTCCCAGATGGTCCGCTGCCTGGACATCCTGGAAGACTACCTCATCCAGAGAAGGTGAGGGGACGCCGTGGCCCGCCCAGCTCCGACGGACCTGCAGATGCCTACTTCTACTTGCTTTTAGCGTAGCGGTTTACGTGTTGCACAAAAAGAGCCCGGTGTGTCACACGTGATGACATAGAGACAAAACCTTATCGAGGTGGTAATGCTTCATTATGTCGTATTGTCCCCAGACTGCCTGCCAGGCAGCATCTTCTCTGGCATGTAGACACGTCAACTTGGCTCCTCGAAGAGGATTTGTTGCTGTGGCGACGTCATCCATTTAGCTTTTTTTCCTTTTTTCTTTCTTTTTGTCTTTTTACAAGCTGACACTTTTCTCCTAAATGTCTGGCGTTTGCTTACCGCTGCACAGTGAATATTAAATCCACCCCTTTTGCCTGCTTTTATTAGATTCTGTCTGATTGAAAAGAAACACTTAATCCTGCCAGCGGGGTTCCCCCGGTGAGGGGAGCGAGGGGGCCGCCCATTACCGGGAAATAATCAAGCAGGACCAGATGAACGCTGCACAGGGGCCTGATCTTATTGGTGCTGCTTCCATTCCACTTGGGTACACCCCTTCATTTAGACTTTATGAAGTCTGGGGTGGGGGGGGGACGCATGGCCAAGTCCTTTGCTATTAAAAAAAAAACCACATTCGAAAACTAAAATAAGTTTGTCGGTGAAGTGTGTTTTCTGTGTGTATCTCGCGCTAGAGAGCGGCTCTGGCGTTAATTTCCCCTGAGGGGTTCAACCTCGTTTGGCGCCGGCCGCAAACAAAGTTGACGCTGAAACAGACTCTCTGGTCGTAACCGTGGAATGAACTTGTGCTCTTCTGTTTGGGCCAGTTCTACCTGCTAAGGCAATATCTCCCTTTACTGTGATTGTATGATGGATCTCTTTAAAGCTGAAAGTGTTTCACTAAAATGGATGCCCGTCTTGTCTGCGGCTCGGCGGTAACTGTGTTATTAAGGGTTATTTTGGGGCCCGTTGAACCGTCAGCTGTACATCAGTCATTTCAGTCAATATTTTGGCGTCCCCTTAACGGACTGACTGGAACGGGGAGACAAAGGGTGACTATTTAATGTGAACTAAAATGATTAAATGTGCTTCCCGGATATATTTAGAGCATGAGTCTTGCAGAATGTCTACATGAGAATTTATCAAGAAAAGGGTTTCCTCAGACCATCTTGAAATTCACATGTATATGTTGCAGAATTCAAATAATAATGATATTTTCTTGAACACTTTGTACCTGTTATGTTGAATTAATTCTCAGTGAATTGCAGTCTAAGTGCTAAGCATATCCATCTAAAATCCATCCATCTGTAAATCCAAATCCTATTTATCCTATGTTTATTTCTTACCATCAGTTATGATAGTAAGAATTAATTAAGAGATGTGTGAGGTCGCTGTGCTGTCAAAAACGGCTAATTGTGTGTGTGTGTGTGTGTGTGTGTGTGTGTGTGTGTGTGTGTGTGTGTGTCAGACATTTAGCAAGGCATTCACAAAATGGGTCACTTTAGAGTCAAAAAGGTTAGGTGTGGGTCATGCAAATATAATTAGTTTAGTCTCAGTTATTTGCCTCCATCTTTCCCCCACCATCGTTCAGCTAATCCTCCAGCACAAGGTTTTAAAAATGCACGTGGCACACTGGGTTCAACAGCAGGTTACAGCCCTCCACGTCACCCCCCACC
>OMKP01056952.1:0-13832 GCA_900302375.1 Bathygadus melanobranchus | reverse complement strand
TGTGAGATCACATGTGTGTTTGCGTCTCACTTTTCGGATGGTTTACTAACAGCTCTCAGTGGTCTGATTATTTATATATTGTGCGCATGTGTGCGTCTGTGTGTGTGTGTGCCTCACCATTCTGCAGGCCCATCCACAGCTGTTTGTGGTCTTTCTTCTGCATATCGTTGATGACTTGGCTCTTGTGTTTCAGTGCGTCTGCCTCTTTGATGCAGGACATAAAGTGGGCCTCTATCACCGAGTTTGACAGGCAGTGGAGCAGGTCGCGCTCTGGAAAGTTCTGACACACACACACACACACAGTAAGACGACTACAGACACACAGACATGTGACTGTGTAGACAACTATTGCGTGGACAGTTATATTGTCACACGCCATGTGACAATATAATATACCTTGAAGTGCACAGTGATGCTCCAGGGCAGCGCAGTGTTGGAGGCGTGGAAGTCAAACAGCACCCCGATCGGATAGTGCCTGCAACCAGGAAGTACCAAACAGGAAACCAGGTCATGAGGGCATGCAGGTTGATACTAGTGGTTGATGTAATGTAAGTGGTTGATGGTTGAAAAATATGGTACAAGAGGTACACCATGCGTTTCCAAGTGATCACTGTTAGCGCCGATGTCGCAAACACAATCAGTGTTCCTCAGACCCTAGCAACTACCGACAACACCAGACCCTAGCAACGATCAACAACACACGACGCGCATTTGTTTCAACATTTCTGTGAAGAATGTTCACCGAAGATGGTAATGCGAAATTGTCATAATTTTATATTGAATTTGGGAACTGTTGGCAAACGTGTTCTTTGTTGAGATTATCAAACAAACAATGGATCATAGAGGTTTGTTTGCAACATGGCTAACTGCTAGCAACCGGGCTACTCTAACAACGTAAGAAATTGTGGTAGAAATTGTGCCCGGTGGCAGACAGAATTGCACAGTGAAATAGAGGCTGAAATAGAACCAAACTTCATGCCAATGGTGTTATTAATCTATAGCCCTTACACTGTGCAATCAGCATTTACTTCATAATTATAAGTTAAAGCAAAAAAGTTGACTACAGCCACTTTAAAAACCAGGGTGGCAGTTGTCTTTGTCTTGATTGATTTAAGGAGTTCCACATCATCCAACATGGACATTGTCTCTGGTATTTTACATGCTTGCCATTGCTCATAAGAATGTATATAATCAAAACAAAACTCTGACAAGTGTGTTACCTTCTTACCAATGGCAAATAACAACACAGGAAATTTGCTAGGGGGCTCACCCTAATAATCTGCTATGTTCTGCTGACACCTTGTGGTGGACCCCAGAATCTACACCCTACTACACATGTGGGTCTGCTTAAAACGAATACACTCACAGGTTATTTAGGAGCAGGTTGGGTTCAGAAATATAGCTCAAGGATGCCTACGGGTAAGCTTGGGACATTGGTGATCGAACTCAGTACCTGTATCCATCATAACTACCCATACCGTCACTCCAGTCCATCCACATATAATATAGTGGTGTGTCAATCAATGCTCACCATTTGAGCGGCGTTCCCTCATACTCAAACCACATCTCCTCCACGTCCTCTGGCCTCACCGCCTTCAGGAAGTGCTTCTTCACCTTGTCCGTGACCAGGGTCAGGTAGCTCACCCTGGGCAGAAGCAGCTGGGGGACACAGCGGGATGGAGAACAGGAGGAGCTGCATTAGTCCAATAGGATGTCACCTTTAAACCTGATTACATTCGGATCCTCAAATGCTTTATTTGAATGCTTTGCTTTAAGTAAAAACGGAGTTCACAAAACCTTAAGGTTTATAGCCGGAAAAGAAGCAAGCATATAAACCAAACTTGGTGACCAGCTCTATTCCTGAACTGGGAATAATGAACCAAGCAGAACAGCCAACCAGTAATGTTGCTTTATAATTAAACACTCTGCCCGTTCGAAACGGACCGACCGGCGTCGCTTCTGCTTGCAGCTGTCTTGAAAACCGCTCACCCAAACCACTTCAACACTGCACTTCCTCCTCAGCAATACACCCGCCACGTGTGATGTCGATCGGATGAACGGTTGTCGAGACAATCGAAGGATATACACACACATATACACACACCCCTTCTATTATAGTTAAATAATAATGATACAAAATAACCATTTCTCTTTGTAGACATCCTGTTATAGTTTGTTTCGAAATTTTGCTGACCAACAGCTCAGCCAAAAACATGACCACCTGTGAGTCAGAGAAAAGCAAATCCCTCTGCTGTAGCCAATAGAGTAAAACCAATCATCTGGACAGAACAAGGCGAAGGGCCTGGTACACAGCATGTGTTGTCAGGGAAGCAACTTACATAGAAAGGCTCTGCCTCCTTCTCCGTGACCTCATCCTGGTAGAGCGCGAAGCAAGTGGGAATGCGACCGAACCACACGTCTCTCAGCACGTCCTTGTCATCTGCCATGCTGTTGTTTCTCCAACTGTCTCATACAGATCCACCTTGGGATGCCGTCCCGCAGAGCTCTAGTGTCTACACGGATTGCCGAGAGAGCAGAGAGAACGGCAGCATGTCAACGTCCCCCACTGTCCAATAGCAATTGTAGCATACTACACAATAACAAGGAAGAAGTTATGCTCCGTCTAGATCTTGATACATTCCGCGTAAGCCTACCAAAAGCAAGCACGTCATAACATGTTTGTTTTAAGTTTAAATAGTTTGATCTAATATACATCACTAAACGCTTCGACACCTGTTCAACAACAATCCACACATCGTGCTTTGCAAAATACGCAGCGCCAATGCAAAACCTAACCTAGCTAGGGCTATTAGCTAGCCAGTCACAATGGCAATCTTGGTCTATTTTAAAAGAAACAAACTGCTTGCCTGTATTGAGACAATGTTGACAAAGGACAAATAAACAACGACGTGTAACAGAGGAATATACATGGATTCAAATCTTACTTTTCTTGAGCTTTGTCAATTGGTTCAGTAGGAAGGGCCGTGGCAGTGTTGTCATTCGCCTGTCAATGAAAGACTGTCATTTTCCTCTCACAACAGTGACATCTACTGCTCGCTTTTGGTAATGTAGTTTCAAGGTATTATGGAATACATTTAACGTATTATGAGGCCATTTTGTTACATCAACGAAATCTGTAAATACAATATGTATATGTTTTGTGTGTGGTATAAGTGCTGCTATAATGTCTCAGAGCGTATCAAATAGTACATAGGTGCCGTTTATTCCACAACAAGTATGGCGGATGTTCCGTTCTGCTTGTGTTGTTGCGTCATCAATACGCGACGTCCTTTAGCAAATGACGTCAGTCCAGGCTTTTCGTTGTGTTGTGTTCAGCAGCAGCAGCAGCAACAGCAGCAGTAGCGGTATGGAGAAAAAGGTTGAAATGGATAATCTGGAAATTCGGATTCAGGAGTTGGAGAGTTCTATTTACGGCGAACGACGAATTAAAGGTGGAAAAGTCGTCAAGGTTAGTCCAGGAAGTGTACAGGTGATGCAGTAAGCAGGCAGAAGTTTGATATTAGCCATGCCAAGCTAACAGTAGAGAGCTTGCTATGCTGTCAGTAAACGCCCTTTTTGATACTGACCCCCCATCTACTAAACATATTTCAATAAAATTAAAGTTTTAACAGATAATAACAACGTCGGCGCAGTTATGTTTGAGCTAAGTGATAGCATGATCTTTCGGAAGGAGCATCTCGATAAACATACTAAATACTTCATCTTAGGAGAACATCATGTGATAGATGACTAGAGGGATAATACAATAACTCCATTAAAAGACATTCTGTATTGCATAAATGTTTGAGATGATTGGCTATTTTGTAAAATTTGTGTGTGAAGTGGTTCGTGTGTTTAGTGTTTCTTTTTATTGTTATCATTTAATTGTAGTGCACGGAGTCTCTGTCTAGGATTCAAGCAGCTCTGGCCAACACAGCCAACAAGAGAGAGCGAGTGAAGATCTTGCACAAGAAGAGTGAGTTAAAGAACATGGCAAGGGATTGGAACAGTAGAACACGTTGTTCCTACACTTACACTTACATTTACATTTAGGGCATTTGGCAGACGCTTTTATCCAAAGCGACTTACGTAAAGTAACACATTTGTCGAAAGAGGGAGACAACAATATATCGCTGATGGTACAGTACAATTAGAATAGAATAAGTTACAAGCATTCCTGAATGCCAGGTCAATAAGTTACAAGCTTACAATATAGGCCTATATAGGAACAATAACTTCCTATATAGGACTGATTGTCTAAACACCAAAAGAAGTATGAATGCACGATTTGTTATCAATCTGTAGTTTACATGAATGCAATGTATTCATTCAATCAAGTCTCCCATGGAGAGACTGGGAGGCTCCACTGGGCTGGGATACATATCTTATGGGTAGTTCAACAATTGATGTGAAGTATGAAGTACAAGTTGAAATGAACCAAACTATTATTAAAACTTCTAATCAATCTGGAGTGTAATGAAGAAGCAGGCACATTCACAAACTACAGACTATTTGATACACCTTGTTGTTATGGTCTAGTTGAGGACTTGTTGAAATACCTGGACCCTCAGTTCACGGACCACATCACAGTCCCAGATGCCATGAAGCTAGAGTTCATCCTAGCAGGTGAGAAATGAGAGACCAAACTGCGCGCATCCCTCATCATTCCCACACCTGTTGGGCATGTCCTGCTCTATTCTCAAAACCCTGAAATCGTGTGATCTGCATAAAAAGCAATAAAGGTTGTCTTGAATATGACACATTTTCATGTTCAAGTTATGAGAATGTTTAATGCCTTATCAAACTCTGCATGTTTACAATGGCCTGTTTATGTCATTGTCAAACCTTCATTTTTTGTGGATGTAGACTTTTGCAGCAATTCAGACACATTTTCCTGTTTGTACCTCTGCGATGCTGTCACAAAATTGTCATCCCTTTAATAATGTCATTGTTTTGTTTTGTTTTTGCTTTTCATCCACAGAGGAGGACTTCCTGCTGTCACAGGCTGGTCTGCTGGAGCAGGTCAGCACCCTACAGCCCCTGCTGGACAGCAACTTCATCCGAGGTGAGGCGTCTACCCAAGAGAACAGTGAAAGTGAAGTGAAAGGACACGGTCAAATTTCACTTCCTGTTGTTAGAACCAGACCTAAATACATGCGCTTCATTTGGTGGACCCTTTTATCCAAAGCGTCTCTTGCAATATAATGAGTGCATACATTCCTAGGGAATCTAACACCTAACCCTCACATTGTAAATTGCATGCTGTACCTGTCGAACTAGTCGGGCTAACACAGAAACAATTTCTAAAAATGTCATCTAGCAGCTGTAACAGAACATCGTCTGTTGTGCTTTTAAGGGTATGGAATGAATACAATACTTGTTTACTATCTAGCCCCTTTGGGGCAATGGTTCTGTGCTTAGTGTGCTATGGTATGTACATATGGTTGTTTGTGTATGTTAATCACAGATGTACCAGAGCACGCCACTAAACTACAGCGGCTGTCACAGCTTCATATTAAACAACAGGTAAAACTCTCCTGCTCTCTCACTCTCTCACATACATTAATCTAGGCACATAGGCTCTGTTAGGTAATGTGTGTCCACTTAAATCTGTTGGAGTTATAATATCTAATATTTAAACAAGCATCCTTTGTGTTTTTCTCTCCGCCAGGACCAGACCGATGCTCAGTCCCTGGAGGTAAAGCGGCTCTTTGAGGAGTACAACAAAATGGTACGTGTACTACTACCATACCTTTAGATTCACTAAGACCATAGTCACACATTGGGCTGAGTTTGTACTGGGATCCACTGGAAAAGCTTGAGTGCTACTACTAACTACATGTACACATTGGGCTGAGTTTGTACTGGGATCCACTGGAAGGGCTTGAGTGCTACTACTAACTAGCATAATGCGCTGGGTGATTATGGGCATTATGGGTCTTTTATCTGGAAATAAATATACAAAATAACTACATGGTAAAGCCTTTTTTTGTATACCCCTGTATACACAAAAATACCTTTAGTAAATAATCATCTGTAATGTGGATATAATGACTAAGTGGGTAAAGGCAAATAATAGAATAGCTTGAACAGTCTGGAAAGTTCAGAAAATTACATCATTTTACTGTAATGCAGCCTTTAAAAACAGGAAAAGACAACACTTATGCCATATTACGATCTAAATGTAAGACGATATCTGGTCTCATATCACAATATCGATATATAAATATCAATATACTGCCCAGCCCTAGCATAATGCCAACCAACCACTAACAGCATTTGTATTATGTTACAGGACAAATACACCATTGTCACAGTGTGTTGTTAGGACTAGAAAGAATGGTATTAACTAATTAAAAGAGGTATTAACATTTTAGGGGGCTTATCTAGGGGGAGCCGGGGATTGAACCACTGCCAGACAACCGCTCTACCTCCTGAGCTACTGCCACCAGTGATGCTGTTTTTTAGCCAGTTGCTATGTAAACACTGGTTGTACTCATCAGCCCTCGCATGTGAATCCCTGCAACTGTTTGTTTACATTCAAAGCTAAGCAAAGCAGAATTGCACCAAACTATTTAAATGAACAAATGGTTGATTGTTTAAACCATTAAATTAAACAAACCAGCAAAGTGCTTTCTTTTTATACAATTCCCAAAGAAGGACCCCAGGGCTTCACTGAAAATGCTGTGTGGCTTCACCATCACCATGAAGTCAACTTGCCGTGACGGGTGCTCCACAGGGCATGTTACAAGCCCTTTGTACAAAAAATAATTTCATGATTCATGAGTCAGACACTAGTATTCGCCATCAACCGAAAGTGAGAAAGTTGACGGAGCGCTCATTAGACACAATGCCGATGGCTCCATGTGAGCCGAAGAGTTGGGATAAAACAAGAAAAATCTTCTATTTCTGCATCAAGTGCTAATCAGCACGTGACTCTCGGTTACTGTACCCTCTGATCCCTGGTCTCTGATTGGCAGATGTTCCTGTTGTCCAAGCAGTTCACCCAATGGGATGAAACCCTGAGGAAGCTGGAAGAATCCAAGGGCATCCGGCCTGTGGAGTAGAGGATCGAACCCTACGTTCTGAAGACTTGTTGTGATGACTGTGTGGTTATGGGGACCACAGCTAAAACAAGTGTCTTGCATTGCTTGTCCTATTGTCTCTTTGAGATGATTCTTGAATCCCCATTTCCACGCAGACATGTTTTTTATGAAGTTATCATATAAGCATAAGGAAATTACATTCTAGGTTCAGGCACTTGTACCCAGGTTAAGTAGGATTCTTTGCATTCCTTAAATAGATCACTAAAATACAAATGTGTAATGGTGTGAAATATGGAAACCATCAAAACCAATTAGACTGAAGTTGACTATATTTTGGTTTGTAATATTCTCCAGTTGAAAGCCTTTGACTTGTGTTTTTATTTATTTACGGCAATGCGTTAGGCTATAAAAGATCTCTGTTCAGACACAACACTTCTGTCTTCTTTCTCTTTCTCTCTTTCTGTGCTTCTCTCGTCTTCCTCAATTCCATTTTTCCCCTAGCCTTCTGCTTTTGAAATGTAAAATGTTGATCACACATCACTACAGAAGAGACAATAAATATTACTTGTTTCTTATTTTATTTCTACTTTTTTGAGAATAAATGTACCCTAAACTATAAAATATTGGTTAAGTTGATGCTCTTTGAATGAACATAAGGAGAGGAGACACTCCAGTGTTGGGTTTAGTTTAGGTAGCGCTAGCTCAGGAGGTAGAAACAGTTGACTGGCAACCAGAAGGTTGCTGGTTCAATCCTCAGCTCTGCCTAGCTAATTGTCAAGGTGTCCCTGAGCTAAGACACCTAACCCTAACTGCTCCCGACAAACTGGTTGTTACCTTGCATGGTTGACACCGCTCTCAGTGTATGAATGGATGAATGTGAGGTAATGTAAAGCACTTTGGATAAAAGCGCTATATAAATGCAAACCATTTACCATTTAGTAGCCTATCTACAGAAAACCAAAGAGACAAATAGAAAAGGAATTGCTTTGGGTGTCAATTATAAAGTTAATATCTTGCCTTCTTGTATCCAGCCACAGTCACAATGCTTGTCAAACTTTCGATGTCAACAGTAACTTCTGTTTCAAAGTAACTGAATCCCTATGGGCCATTCATTCATGTTCACTTAAGTTATTCCTACAGAATTGGTTTAATTCACCACCGCTCTTTGCCATACAGACTTCCACGGGGTTGGAGGGTGATGTCAATCTGAAGAAGGGGTCACAAAAAAAAACATTTTAATGTCCTTTTTATTTCCATACAGTGAAATCACCTTATCCAGCGTCTGTCTGTGTTGGGGGCTGTTGCCATGGATGTGGTCCGTACCATTTTCATCCGGATCCTTCGTTCGGATTTCATTTTGGAAATCATTTGGTGGAATCATTTCTTTACGAACACATTCTCAAAACACGTATTTAATCCACGAATGACGACCGTACATCTCTTTAATACATGTGACGTCATCGGATTAACGTTTCGGACGGTGGAGAAATCCCCGTGTCGCCCTGTTTCACTTGGAAGTGGTAAAGTCGGGCGATTGGCGCACATTCTCCAGCTAGCCTCGCAGAGGGAGGGACCATGTTGACTTAAAGACGCAACTCGGCGGGTTGTCTGCGGAAGAAGCGGCGCAGCAATGGATAAGACAGCCGTGGTAAAGGTCGGGGCCGCGGCGAGTGCTAGCGTGTGTGTTCTGTTTGGCGGCGTGGTTCTCGCACAGTACATCGTCGCCAAGAAGAAGCGAGCGGGAAAGAAAACCCGAATCATCGAGATGGTGAGTGGGTCATCCACGCCTCTGTGGTGCGCACTGCGCAGCCGCAGATCCCCACCAAAATAGCAACGGTTGGGTAGAGGTCATTAGCTAACTTGCTCTAATACGCAGCGTTTCAGCAATTATTAACGAAAATTCAATATAAATTTATACAGTAGCATGTACGTCTAATTTAAGCCGGGTTGTGCACATTGTTGGTCATGACAGTTGTAGTAGTGTTAGCAAGGCGGCCAGTCCTCTTGTTTGCATGTGACCACAACAGTCACCTAGCTACTAAAGGGAAGTATGCCATGAAGTCCAGCAGGAATGTGGCCGATTTGTACTGGATACAGGAATGCGATGTGTGGCCAATTACTAGATAACCACGTCGATCTTGTTATCAATTACCTTCCACACGCTGGAAACCCAGTTCTAGTTGACCAGCTGCTGTGTACTGTACGTACTGTTCTCTAACAACACGCACACACACAGCAGAAAAAAACCAGGTTGTATAGTTGTTTTAGTGTATATACTATACTAACTAATGACTAATCCTAAACCAGTATTTGCGGTGTGTTTTGTAGTCCTGATTGAAACACAGGTAGTTATTTAAATGAACTTGTCCATTAAAGTACCATCGATGTTCTGTGCTGACCCTTACTTTGATGTTGAATGCTTGGTAACGGTTATCTTAACATTGTTCTTTATTCTCCTGATGCTAGTGATTCTAATAATCTAGGTGAGTGACTAAATGCTTAAGAATGCCACTGGGGAGTGGAAGGCTGTTGTTCTTGTATGTCACAGTTATATGGTTATTACATAAGTCCAGTGTCAACCTGGTATCTTGTATGGAGTTAAATGGCTGATTCCCATGAAGGTGTATTGCATGCATCCATGACATATAACATGGGTGACCACTTGGTCGACTCAGTTGTCTAGCTTCCATGCTCTACATGCAAATAACCATGTAATGACACACACACGCACGCACACACACACACACACACAATGTTTCCACAGAGCCTATACTTAGATGTCTGTTTTGCCCCCTGATGAGCTGGATGGCCTACCTTGAAACGTCTTTGAGAAATCACATTTTGGCGGATGAAAACACTGTTTAGTGTGGAGGGAAGGCCAATAGATTATTTTCAAATTCTCCCGCATTAGTGAGGACATGGCTGAAGTTTCATAGTGATTTTATGTGGAAACTTGAGGGTAGTTGGCTGAAGGTGGGCCTGGTAAAGTCCAAAGCATGTTTGGGTTGGGTTGGTTTTCAGGAAAGAGCCAGGGAGTACAGGAGTGGCCATGTTTTCAAGTTTCGTTGTAACTCGGCTACTACTAGGCTACTACGTTTCTTGGTACATTGGTACACGCTTGTCATTTGTCATATTATTTGTAGTTTTTCATGAAGGTACTCATACCAGCTTTGATGTCTGTTAGGCAGCAACAGGGCCCAGTTATAACTTGGTGTCCTACTGGAAGAAACTCCCTTCTCAAATATTAAAAACCTCAGTACTGTCGTCTATCTGTGGACAGCCGGAGACTGGAAATGACTGCAAATCAGCTCTTTGCAGCTAATCAACATCCTTATTCTATTGTTAACATCCAGTCAGCTGGAACATTATTTGCCAGGTAAATCACTGTATTCCATGTAGCCTACTTACCAGCAGCTTAGAAGGCATGTTATTCTACCAAAAATGTCATATATCCTAGGTTGACTTGGGAAGTTCAAGGTGTGTGAAATAATAATACCCCTAAATCTGTCAAATATAATCTACTATTGTTATTTATGTTATATAAATAATTAGCAGAAACATCAAGTCAAGTCAATTTTATTTGTATAGTCCTTAATCACAATTACAGTCTCAAAGGGCTTTACAGGCCATATATTTATGACACCCCCTAGCCCTAGCCCCCCAAATGGCAAGAAAAAACTCCTTAATTAACAAGGAATAAATCTTGAGAAGGAACGCAGAGTGGGGATCCCTCCTTTCAGGGACGGTTCGGAGTACAATGGGTGTCATAATGGACATGTAGAATAGTAAGCAAACATTTTAAGTACAGATAATCGGTGGAATATTAATAATGTCTATGGTGATGAGGTGCTGGCTGGTGAGCAAGCTGGTAGCCATCATGTGGGGTGGCCAGGTGATCACAGCAACACACTAAAAACAGAGACAGCAGTATGGTTAGATGGAGCATGGTACTGACAACTTGGTTGATTCAGCTGTAAGGTTGATTTAGCTGTAATGAGAGCTGGGTGGCACTCCTAGGAACCAAATGAGAGATTAAACATTAAAAAAATTATAGCAGACTGTTCCACAAGTAGGGCACTCGATAAGAGAACGCTTTGTTTCCTGCTGATTTCCTGTTTACTTTTGGAATTGATAGAAGGCCAGCTCCTGAAGACCGGACGGGCTGTGAAAGACAATAGGGAACAATAAGGTCCTTCAGGTAGGATTTTATAGGTAAGCAGTAGCACCTTGAAATCTGACCTGGCGTTAATTGGAAGCCAGTGGAGCGAGGAGAGAATAGGAGTAATGTGGTCGAATGTTCTAGTTCTAGTTAGGAGTCTAGCAGCAGTGTTCTGCACTTTAGTAAGCCATAGAACAGCGCATTACAATAATCCAGTCTAGAAGATATAAATGCGTGGATAAGTAACATCAGAATGTTTCTGGTAATTATTTATATATACATTTCTGAATGAATTATTTCCAGGTACTCGTCGTTCATTTTTTACATTTTGTAGACATGTCTGTGATTTGTGTGGAACAAGGACAGGTCCTTGCTCAGTGGCAGAGGTTCAGAGGCCTGTGTGAAGAAACTCTTCACATCTGTGTTTAATGACACTGCCTGGCCCTGGGGAAGAGGGACAAACATCCGCCCCAAAGTCCAGACCCATTCCTCTGCTGTCGCACGTAAAAAACAAGCTGTCCTTGCTTTAACACAAAGTTAACTCATTTCAAGTCCTTTATCGATTAATATCACATTTAATGGCAAATTCCACTGCAAACCCCATTCCATTATTTAGAAAGCTATTTTCACACGTTTAGTCAAGGGAGTGAAGTATGCCAAGATCGCGTTCTTTGTCTTATTTTCATTTGTGAAATAATGCATTCTTAATTAGATGAACAAACGAAAGTGAGAGAGGACAAAGAAAACAGGCCTCACTCTCCAGGTCCCGACACTATCAGTATGTATGAATGCTGCCATCGATGATAGCAATGTAATGTCTGGTTTATTCTGAGTAGAAGCTATATATCTATAATAGCTCTATTCTAATTGCAGTCTACCTTCAGCGATATATTGTTGTCTCCCTCTTTCGACAAATGTGTTACTTTTTGTAAGTCGCTTTGGATAAAAGCGTCTGCCAAATGCTCTAAATGTAAATATATGGATGGTATGCTATTGTTAGGCTGTTGTTCAATGCTGTGTGTATTATAGATTACTATTTACTACTTTCGTCATTTAGCAGACGGTTTTATCCAACGCATCATTAGATTTGTATTATCTAGGATATGTTATTAATTAGCTGGTAGGGATAAGGAGTCTTGCTCAAGGATGCCTACAGGTAGATTGCAGGTATTGTGGTTCGAACCCAGAACTTGTCAGCTCGAAGTCAAACAACCTAACCACTAGACTATCCTGCACTTGATATGATATGAATGAAGTGTGGCTGCTGCCTGTGCTTCTCCCTGTTGACCTCTAGAGGGTGCCCAAACCCAACATTCCATTTTCATAGGCTCCAACGTTTGGATCACGTTCGAAGCCAAAGCTATAACAATGTAGGGGTGTTATTCATAAAGTTATGTTTAAAACATGAATATATTAGTGTATTTTCATAGGGCCAACTTTAGTCTATATTACTGCAACATGCAGTATTGCTATTGTGGTAAATATTTATTTTACAAACAATTAAACATGATGAAACAGTGGCCAGGGCATAGACCTGATGATTGTCTCTGATTGGCTACCATTGTCATCCCTGAATTTCCTCCACTGCCTCCTCGTGCTAGACTTACATCCATTAGCAAAGGTACGTCATCTGAGTGTCTCCTGTCTGATATTGCTAAACGACTGAGCTCTTCTGATGTTCAAGGTTCAAGGTTTGTTTATTGTCATTCAAAACATGCTTACACATGAGAAGAACAAAATTTGCACTCAGGTCCCAGCAGCAATAAAGTGACAGTAGTAAGAGAGTAAAACATACTTCCTAAAAGAGACTAATATCTAAAATAACTTAAAAACATAAATAAGAAAGTGGCATAGTTAAAAAGAACAGAGCAGCATCTTGTAATGTAGTGACATCTCCATGTCTTCAAACCTCCCGCCACCAAGGCCATTCAGTGGCTGGGGTTCGGCGGTGTGTGTGTCGGCTGTGAATAACTTTACAGACTGCTTGCAGTTTTCATTTCGAACATTTCTTTGGAAACGGAGATGGCTAATCAGAGGGCCGTCGCCAGGATGACCACGGTGTTGCAACGTGGCCCGGGCTGATAGGGGAAATGGGGGTGGGGGTTTGGGGGGAGTTGCTATTATTGCAGTTAGTTTGGTCTGCCACTTTGAGTTAGAGTCCTGTTGCAGGAAATACAACAGTGAAGTCAAGAACCAGGAATCCCCCAAAGTTCCCTTTTTTCAGAGGGTGCTGTTAGGTTCAGCAAATCGGCTGAGCCACACAATGGGGAGATTTTATACTTTTATGGCAACGCATGTTTTCGGATGGGCAAAGGTGTGTGACGAAGAGTTGAACGTTATGCATTGGACATTTCTCATAGTGTGGTGTGCTCCGTAACAGTTGCATGAGGTGGTTGCTGCTCCTGATTTAATGGCCTTTAGTTAAAGGCTAAGGCAGAAAAAACATGAGAGTTGGTTAGTTTTGAGTACTGATCTGGGTTCTGGGATCTAAACAGGACCAACCACACATCATCCACCATGATAAGCTGTCCCTCCCTTGCTCCTCATATGGGGTGGGTATTAGGTATTTGACCTGGCAACCAGGAATACTTGTAACTTGTTCCATTCTAATTGCAGTCTACCTTCAG
>OMKP01056946.1:0-10052 GCA_900302375.1 Bathygadus melanobranchus | reverse complement strand
GATGCCTCCCTTCAACAAAGATCCATATGGACAAGAAGTATATCAATATCCACATATGGCCCCTCAACCCCGTACTATACCAGAGCCCGAGACAGAACCACCAATGACGAACGTGCAGCCGCCAGACAAAAATCCCCTGGCAGAAAGTCCACCTGCTTCTAACCCTGCAGAGTTGCCCTATCCATACAACCAGTGGTTCATGATGCCTCCCTTCAACAAAGATCCATATGGACAACAAGTATATCAATATCCACATATGGCCGCTCAACCCCATACTATACCAGAGCCCGAGACAGAACCACCAATGACGAACGCGCAGCCGCCAGCCAAAAATCCCCTGGCAGAAAGTCCACCTGCTTCTAAACCTGCAGAGTTGCCCTATCCATACAACCAGTGGTTCATGATGCCTCCCTTCAACTATAATCCATATGGACAACAAGTATATCAATATCCATATGGACAACAAGTATATCAATATCCATATGGACAACAATTCTATCAATATCCATATGGACAACAATTCTATCAATATCCATATATGGCCGTTCAACCCTCTGCTACATCAGAGCCCATGACAACAGAACCGGCGACCACCACCCCAGAACCGGCGACCACCACCCCAGAACCGGCGACCACCACCCCAGAACCGACGACGACCACCCCAGAACCGACGACTACCACAAAGTCACCCAACGATGCCGTTGCAAAATATGTTTCTGGCTTGTCCCTGCCATTCAAAAAGTGGCTTTTGCTGAATAGGCTACCTGCCTGGGTAATTCATAGTTGGACAACTGGGCGTCATCGTTAATCCTAGACTGTCTAATTTCCAACCATATCCCCAATTCTACCCACCTCTGTACCAATATCCACCAATCTTCTACAACCAACCTTGACAATGGCATCCACCATGGAACCGAAACTCCCCTTTGTCCACCCTTGCTACTTTCTGCTTCATGCCACACTTTCATTGTTTTCCAGGCAAGAACAGTCAAATGTTCTGTCAATAAAAGTCTTATTTGAAATCTGTGTTGTCCCTCAGGGCTATGGCTAGGTCAAGGAGTATGCTACTTGATGTTTACTGTAGAACCTCTATTGGTACATATTTGTAAAGTGAGTGTATGGAGCGTAAGCTTACTTTGCCTGGGATGTAACCATTTTCAGTGCAGATTTGCTGTAGATATGATTTGCAATGGAGCAGTTTGGTATTCTGTTGCACATGTTCAAATGTAATGATTGAACCTGGGACTGGGTTTTTAAAGAAAATGTTTTACAAGCACTTAAGGTTGGAGGTGCCTCTGTGGGTGGTATCATGTACTATTACAAATTCAATAATTTACATAACTCAATAGAGGTAAAAGTAAAATACATCAAGCCCATTTATTTTGCTTGGATTTGGTTTGTGTTTAATGTGTGTATACTAGACTAAGCTTTGAGTCACGGAATTGCCCTCTAGTCTAATGCAAAACCAAATCCTCCATGTGTTGGTGTTTACAATGTCAACATATAGTTAAACATTGTTGGAGAATAATATAAACTGCCATTCTGATATCACCATGAGGAGGCCTTGAGACGTAACGATATGGGCAGCACTAGCACAGGAGGTAGACGGTTGTCTGGCAACCGGAAGGTTGCTGGTTCAATCCCTAGATAATTGTCGAGGTGTCCCTGTGCAACACACCTAACCCTAACTGCTTCCGACGAGCTGGTTGTTGCTTTGCATGGTTGACACTGCTGTCTGTGTATGAATGGGTGAATGTGAGGCAATGTAAAGTGCTGTATAAATAATCAATTTACCATTTATGTAAGCATCTAGAGTCCACCATACAAAGTAACCATCGAGCACCTGTACAATCGCTAACACTGGAATGCTTGACCTGGGAGGACTGCTTGACCTGGGACCAAAACAGATAGCGAGAACCTTGAATTGTACCTGTTACTCCTAGTACCTAGGAGTAACATTGTGTCATAAGCTGTTATCAACAGATGATGTGAAATGTTTAAACACTCCCAATGTATAGAAGTGGTTATAAGCCCATACTCGGGAAGAGTTCGGGAGTTGCTTCATGAACTAAATCAGTGGTTGTGTCGCTGTCGTGTCTATAAACCTGCTACTCTGCTGAATCATCCGAGGTCCTGCATCGTTTTCTTTAAACTAGTTTTTAAAAGTATAGTTAGTCAGATCCAGAGACCTTCACGGCGGGAACATTCATAAAAAACAAACACAATAAATCAATGTACATACAGTTTTTAAACTTCACAATATTGGAATAGAAGAGTAATATACATAACTAGAATTGGTGGTAAACTGCAATACGTCGTTCACAAGTCATTACGCAAGTGAATTAGTCATGCATGAAAAGAAAAAGAACATCTGTCAAAAAGTGACAGTGAGATGCCAACCTCAGGCTGTGTACATGAATTCGATTAAGATTAGAATTAGAAAAGGAACTTTCTGTTGTTTCACACAAAGTGCATCGTAAATAAGTGCCTGGTTTCCACCCAGGCCCGCTCAGTGTTGCGCTGCTCTTGCGTGGATGCGTATTTAACGCGCCACAGTGTCCCTCCCATGACAAAGTGACACCGGCCGGAACTTACAGTGAAATTTCATATGTCAGAGCAAAACTATTATCTTTTGACTACGCTGGTTTTGTTTTTAATTGGAGGGGCTGGCTTCTTGGTTTAGAAATGTCAAAACGTTAAGAGGCTACTCAGACCGTGTCGCCATCTTACTTTATAGACCTACACACAGACCGCTGTCAGGCAACACAACTCGCAGATCAGGCACAATGATGGACAGTTGTTCCGATCGGCCCCCACTGTTTACATTCGGGGTGATCGCCGACATTCAATACGCGGACATCGACGATGGCTTTAACTACACACGCACACGGAGACGCTACTACAGGAGCAGCCTCAAGCTACTACGGAACGCCCGTGAAAGTTGGTCGAGCACCGCTGTCAAACCCAGCTTCATCCTCCAGCTGGGGGACATTATTGACGGCTTCAACAAGCAACACGACTCGTCAGACCAGGCCCTGGACACCGTGATGAGGGAGTTGAGCACCAGTCCTGCTCAAGTCCATCACGTATGGGGAAATCACGAGTTTTACAATTTCAGCAGGGACACACTGATGAAATCCAAGCTGAACAGCACGCCTCACTGTGACGGCGGTAGTGGAGGATCACACACCGGCGATATCTACGCCTATCATTTCAATCCAGCTCCTAAATTCAGATTTATTGTACTGGATGCTTATGACGTGAGTCTTTTAGGAAGGACTGTGTCCAGTGTGCAATATAACAATGCCCTGAATATATTAAAAGAGCACAACAGCAATGAGGACCTGAACCATCCCCCAGGTGTGTCTTTCTATACCTGTTCTTTATTGTTGTAGGACTATATGCAGCATGGGCGTGTTATAAGTGATCTTATCTGTTATATGTTGCCTTTTCAATCCAGCCGAGGGAGGAATTAAGCGTAAATTTGTGAAGTTCAATGGGGGGTTCAGTAGAGATCAACTGAACTGGCTGGATGGAGTTCTGTCCCTGTCCGACGAGAACCAAGAACGAGTCGTCATAGTCAGTAAGTGATGAATCTGCCTTCTTGGTAATATATGAAGAAATTAATAACGCAAAAAAAACAACGGTATAACTTGGAAAGTGATATGGAAGCCTTAAAATGCTGGTGTGTGTGTGTGTGTATTTGACAGGTCATCTCCCAGTGCACCCCCTGTCCACAGAGCCCATCTGCCTGGCCTGGAACTCGGAGGATCTCCTGGCCGTGATCGGAGCCCATGGCTGTGTGGTGTGTTTCATGGCGGGCCACGACCACGACGGGGGCTACCACCGTGACCGTGACTCGGGCGTGCACCACCTCACCTTGGAGGGGGTGATCGAGACCCCGCCCGAGAGCGATGCCTTTGCCACTGTCTCTGTGTATGAGGACAGAATGTGCCTGAAGGGTCAAGGACGGACTGCAGACAGGGAGCTGATGTTTACATGGCCACCGGATGAAACACTGATCATGTGATGGAGAGGCCTTATGTGCATTAAATGGGCGAAAATGCTTTAATGATATAGATTTCATTTTGTTTTATTCATAATATATAGGCCTACTGGGATTATGGTGGTGCACATTGTTATGGGCTACACTCGCCTTAATGAGATGATCCTGCTTGAGTAATTTATTTGAACTGATATGCAAGGCTATGTCCTTGTTTTTTATTATATTTATTATGTTTTGAAATATTAAATCTTGGGTTTGACTTCAACAATCTTGAGTGTGAAATAATTAGTTGTGTAGTAAATTGTACAATTATTGTTTTGTTTTCAAGGCATATGAAGATGCAACATTACTGCACTGGAATAGATATATTGGATAATGTCACTATGCAGGTCAGATGCTGAAACACATTCAATAAAAATGAATACATAATCTGCTGTCTTGACAACCATTTTACACATCATAACTATTGTCAGCTTGGATTTTTGCGTTTACATTTTGCTGCAATCTAGTGGCCTTAGAGAGAGAGAGTGTGTGTGTGTGTGTGTGTTCGGGTTCTGGGCAATTCAGTTCACTTTTAAATGTATAAACACTGTTTCTTTTTCTATTTCAACCAGTTAGAATAGATAGTGGGTGACAAATAGAACAGCTGTCAGGTCATTATTTAGAAGTCAGCAAATATTTAAATGGTTCTAAAGCAAGTACTGAGTATTTTATTTTGTTTTGATTCTTGTATTAAAATACAGCTAAAAGGAGTGGGCTATTGACAGCAGATACATGGGCTGAGGATGGACCCTTCTCACAATAGGGTTTGCGGTATATAGTAACCAGGCCAACCCGCCACGTTAGTTTTGTGTTTCTGTTGCGCTGAAGTCAAGTCCGCTTGGCAACTGAGATTGATTTTCTTCTGAGGTTGACAGGTCCACCTTTCCTATTTCTCCATAGATTCTCTAAGTCGTATCTCGCGTGACTCACCACCACCACAGACGTGGCTGCGTGGTGCAACTGCGATCTACTGGCGCAGTAACCTCGTTCCCAGGCGTTCTCGCCTCACGACGCAACGCCTGGAACAGGATGCTCCAAACGAGCGTTATTGGCGAGATGGAGGGCGGGACTTTCAGTTACGTGGGTTTAGCCCCGAAAGGCGAGAGAGGGACTTTCGATTAGGGAGGGATATCCGTTTTCCGTTGCATGTGTCGGATATCGCTTTGTCAAATTCTTCGTCAAAAAACAATTCATTCTCCTTGTTGTTGGTGTTGATATTCTTGTCATGATCTTATTCCTCTCGCTCCGGGAACTGTTAACTGGCGTACACGGCGCATAGGAAGTAAGACACCGGACATTGCGTTGCGGTAGACCGGGATAACGCTAAAATCCATGACCCTCTCTTACCCTACTGGTGCTGCAGTGTCCCGTCCAGAGCCGGAGCTAGGGCGAAGTTTGCTCTCTGCATTGCAGCCTGGGCGCTGCTGGAAGCGAACACAACAATGGCGACTCCCTGTCCCAACAGCAACTCAACAATCCCCAGCAACAACAGCAACATAGCAGGACCACAACACTTCCACACCAAGACACACAACCTGACAACAGTGAGCAGTAGCATGCAAGGTAGGCGCAGATGTCTACGTTATGACATTGTTTTGCTTCAAACGTGACTACGGAGCTGCTGAAAAATGTAGCTCGTAGCTCCATGAAATTAATGGCTACCAAGTTAGCAGTGATGCTGTAGCCTATATTTTAGCTGCAATATCGATGGGCCTGTTGTGTTGCACTGTAGTTATCTGTATTTGCTGGATACTGATTTTTAAAGACTCAATACAAATGTCTTATTTGATTGTAGCGATGTGCAGTTTCTTTAAAGTCAATGTCCTTAAATATTTACTACACTTGACGTTGGATGTACAGCTAAAAGGCCTTAACTGTTCCTGTCAGTGTAATCAGATTGATGTATTCACTCACACAAGTGTCCAGTAGACGTTATATACAACACGTTGATGTCTGTCTACGGATTGCTATTGCGTTTGACCTGGCGATAATGAAAGCCTTTTATGCATTATGCGTTCGAAGGGTGTTTTGCACATTGCACCACCGTCTGAGTGGTGCAATGTGCGAAACACCCTTCCATGGTTAACACATTCGAGTTGAAATAAACAGATGTATAGAAATATGAGCTGTTGGGCATTTCTAGTATCAAATGTTTTATTTGAACCTTGCAGAAACCAACACATGCTGGAGATGTCAAAATGAAGCAGGTATTCAACATCTATTTCTACAGGTTTTCGTGTGATGTTGTACCTTATCAGTTATTGTTTTACATATATTCATTCACCAGCTGTTTTCATTTTCCTTCCCTTCATTGTTATTATTATTATTATTTATTCTTACCGAATTGTATTACAATATTCTCAGCATGTTCTCTTATACAGTTTTCTGGTTGGTCTAATTTTGGTTTCTGCGATACAAAATTGACTCTAATTAGTTTTTCTAAATATATCGTCGTCAAACCAATCCGTGGAGGGGTGCACACAGACCAAACAGCTAACACATTAAGCACTAAGTCACTTAGTTAATGCATTCAGTCTTCCAGGAACCCATTTTGGGAGGGCAGTCAATTTCAAGAGACAAACACGTCTATCCCCTGACAGAAACATGCCCGGGGACAACGTTAGTGAATTGTTCTTTCTTCACCTCAGGGTTTCAGATAAGCCTGTCTGGAGTGCCCCAAAGTAAGCACTAGAAACCCGTACATGTAGAAGCACACCTTTCTCTTGGCGCGTACGTCTCAATAGTCCAAAGTGGCTTCCTCAACTAATTGTCTTGTCGTTCGTTGTCAGCGCGGACGTACGGGGGGTCAGGACAAAGTACTGTCTGTCCCGTCCACGTTGTACACGACGAATCGACAGAAGAAGCCACTTTTTTTTTGACTATTGAGACAGCCTGCACGGTGCTCTGGTCGCGGAGGTGGTCTGTGTCTTGCTGCGCAGCCGAGGACTAATGCAGGCGTATTCCAGGCTGAGGGAGTCTGTCTGGTGTTGCACTTGGGCTTGAAGGGTAAAAAAAGGGAGTTTGAGTGGTATACCGCCAGGGCATGTACAAGACATGTAGAAGACTGTGACGACGTATGACTGTGTTTTGCTCACCGCTTTGCGAGGTGTAATTAAGGTATCGAGACGCACGTCTTTCAAGAGGCGTTTTGAAGCTACTTGTGACACATCCTTGGGCTTGGTTTCCGTGCTACATACATTTGTAGGTTTCACAATGAGTGTAATCGCCGTTGAAATTGCATCGCTTGCTCTATTGGCTGAGGTGGGAATTCAGTGCTGGGTCACATGGGTCTCTCTTTTTTTTTTAAATGGTGTGTTCCCAGTCTGACCTGTGTCATTCACTGCTTTAGTCGTCAGTGAAAGTGGTTTGCGCGGGGATTCCCAATGTAAAACCTTGTGCCAACATACATTACGTACAGGTCGAACTGAGTGTGGCCTGTAATGACTTTGATTGACAGCCCACTGTCTGATGATTCTTAGCTAGCAGAAGAAAACCACGCATTCACTAACTTCTGCTCATATAGAGCCAAAGTAAACAGTGGCATAAGAAGAAAGCCATTCTGGACCGAATCATCGGGAACCCCTGCACATCGCTTGTGTTTCGAATGCATTTTGTCTTGCTCTTCAGCGGGCCAGATTCTGAATCTGAACCGATGCACGGTCTTGGCTTTTGGTTGTACACGTGGCCGTAGTGTGGAGTCGCGCTGTGTTGTGGGAATTCTGGATCTCTCTGTGCCCCGTTAGGTAAACGTAAAGCCTTGAAGCTGAACTTTGCCAACCCGCCCGTGAAGCCTGCCGCCAGGCTTCCACTTCACCCACCGCCGGCACCGCCCTTTCAGAACCCCCACATGTGAGTACGCTCTCTCGCACTAATTGGACTGTGTCAGGGATTATTTGTGCTAGATTTTTGCGTTTAGAATTTTCATATGTTATATATGGTTACAATTCCGAGGGATTTTTATTTCATGGTTCCCACAGGTCCTTGAAATCCTTGAATGTTTGTAAATTTGAGAAGAAAGGATCAAGGCCTTGAAAGTTTAGAAAATAGACCGAAATAGACGTGGGTCATTGAAAGTGTTTATATAGAATAGAAATGTAAGTTCTTTTGATATTGCTTTGCTGTGCTGTGTTAGAAATGGCAAGAGACCACACGGCCATCACTCATTGTTGTCTGTGAGCTTCTGTAAAGCATTCATTCATTCATTCTGAAAATGCTCCGTGTTGTAACCGTAGTTGATTGAACCTTGATCCGTGTCTCAAACTCTGCCGTGTTGGGTCCTTGAATTTGAGGGAATTGGACCTGGAAAGTACCTGAAAAGTCCTTGAATTTGATATTGAAGGCGTGTGAACCCTGTTATTTATTTTGTTGTCAACATTGTCGATCCATGCTGCCTGAAATGACCCGGCATGTGTGCACTCAACGCTATTGGGTTAGGGGTTACCTAACCCTAACAAACATTTAGACATTTCCCTTTCGAGTGTTAATGCATTGGACCAGCTCGGGCGTCAGCAGCGTTACGACGCACATCCGCCACATTCGATCCATCATGTCCTCTAAACGAGCTCTCCACCCTTCCTCTGTTCCGCTGCTTTGTCTCTCCCGCATCGCGTTCCCACCCCCCAGAGAACGCCTGCGGACGCACAGCATCGAGTCGTCGGGCAAGCTGAAGATCTCGCCGGAGCAGCACTGCGACTTCACGGCGGAGGACCTCGGGGACCTGGGGGAGATCGGCCGCGGCGCGTACGGCTCCGTCAACAAGATGGTGCACAAGCCCACGGGCCAGATCATGGCCGTCAAGGTGAGCTCGCCGGCGTGGCCACGGGCTGCAGGAGATAGGATGTCGCCTCGTGAGACAGACGAGTGGCTTGCGCGTGGTGGTTTTTTAAAATGCTCCTGCCTGACAAGTCTTGTCTGTACTAGGTAGCCACATTTTGTGTAACCGGATCTATAAATCCAGAACCAGATCAAATGTATTTCGACCAAAAATATCCAATAAACCCTGTATTTCCTGTATAAAATGTATTTCCATTAGGAAAAGTGTCCTTGATGCATATGAGCTACTGAGCCAGTTGACAAGCAGACGTTTACCTTGCATGGCTGACTTTACCATCAGCGTGTGAATGCAATCTAAACACAGTCTTAACCAGTGTCCAAAATGACATTTTTGCACAAAATGTTGTCGTGCAGAGGATCCGGTCCACGGTGGACGAGAAGGAGCAGAAGCAGCTGCTGATGGACCTGGACGTGGTGATGAGGAGCAGCGACTGTGTCTACATCGTCCAGTTCTATGGAGCGCTCTTCAGGGAGGTCTGTCCTGCTCCTTCACCACCACCACCACACCCTGCTCCCACCTCCCCACCCCTACCTCTACACACTCTGTAACCTTTAAAACGTATCAGGAAAAAAGAGAGGACTGGTTCATACTTCATACTCGTACAGTTTGACCAATAAGGAAAAACCAGATCCTGCACGTTTTTGAAAATAGCCAACTTGATGGTCACCCTTTAATGTGGCCATTGATTGTTTCTTGCTATTAGCCTATATCACGGTACACTTCTACACTGCATGTGCTTCTGTTTACTGTAGATTAGTGTTTTTAACATTCCAATTTTAAGAAAGTTAATTTCCAATACAAGAAAACTCTTGTTTCGGCCTGAATGTACAAGAACATGTTGTCGTATGAAACTCGGGCAAATTGTCCGTAGTTAATTTCAAAGCGACTCTCTCATTTCTCTGTTTCAGGGCGACTGTTGGATATGCATGGAGCTTATGTCTACCTCGTTCGACAAATTCTACAAATATGTATATTGTGCTTTAGAGGACGTCATTCCGGAGGAAATCCTCGGCAAAATCACATTAGCAGTGAGTAGATGCTTGTCTTTTTAAATTCTTTACCTTGTGTTATAAACATTCATGGTGTGCTTCTCATCAGAGTGGGTGAACTGGATGGATGGTGACTTTATCGTTTCCCAACAGACCGTTAAAGCACTGAACCACTTAAAAG
>OMKP01056930.1:0-10464 GCA_900302375.1 Bathygadus melanobranchus | reverse complement strand
GGGCATCGAGCACCGCGGCCGCGCTTGTGCAAAGATGCGGAAAGCGACTGCATTTTTTGGGATTAGCGGAGGATACCGAAGATTACCTGACAAAAGGCGGTGGTTTTATTTTAAGATTCCGGTCTCTTGGGGTCTGTTGTTACGCAGGCCACCAAACGATACTTGTTTGATTGTGTTTGAGGGAATATTCGGAGGGGCGGTGGTATAAACACATCAGGTATTTCCGGTCCAATCTCTCCGCAGTATTTGTATTCATAAAGTATCCACCCATCAGCCCCTTGCTGACACAGGAGCTGCTTGGATAAATTAAGGCACAGTTAATCTTCCCTCTGGGCTCAGCAAGTTTTGACATTTAATCGATAAATATGTGAGCGGTATTTAAATAACCGCGAGAGCTTCTCTATGGATGAATCATCTGTGGAGGCCGGCGTCAGTTTGGGCCGAGCGCGTCTCGATCTAAACAACTCAACACATGGCATTTACTGTTCAAATGTCAACATATTTACAGCAAATTGAGTGTTTGAGTGCATGAGCGGGTGTGCATTCCTGCGTGCGCTTGTAAGTGTGTGTGTGTGTGTGTGTGTGTGTGTGTGTGAATGTGCTGGCACAGGCATCCAAATGAACTACTTAATTAGATAAATTGATCATGGGTTCGGGAGGTGAGTTAATGCTTTTTGAATGCACTGTACACACACTGCATTGTAATCCTGAAGACAATGCGCGCATGAACAAATTCCCCACATCCTCAGCTGCCGTGCATGCACATATGAACTGAACATACATGTCCAAACAACCAGCAATCAAACTTTTCATAGGTCCAAGTTCAGGTGAGGTTCCTGCTGTTCTCCTGTCTCCTCCGTTCTGTAATTATTCTCCACATACTCCCTTTCATGTACACCAATCCTTTGACTATCTGCACAAAGCCACAGCCCTGGATCCAAGGTTCAAGTCCCTGCCTTACCTGGAGGAAGCATCTCACCAGAAAATATACAGTAGAAATTATGGATATGGATATTGAAGAGCAGATATTTATTGTGATTATATTTTTGTATTGTAATCTTAACTAATCAGTATGGGACCAGGTGTTGCTTCATTAAAACATGCTGTTGTACAGCGCAAGGCCTCACACGAACACAAAACCTGCCCACGGAATACGCCATGAATGAACGGCAGGTGTTTTGCTATAATGGCATAATACAGTGGCACATTACGACAGCTTTCTTGTTGATCGAGCGGCAGTACTAACTGCACTGCTCTTCATGTTAAAGCAATGAAAGCAGGGGGTTCTGTGAGAGGCGACAGATGGCAAAGTGGCGCGGGGGGCTGGAAAGGTGTCTGGCTGGCGGTGTTCGGCCCGGCACTGCCGGTATGCTCATCATGTGGACGTGATCATTTGGTGATGAGCAGGCGTACGACACACAATCTGGGGCCTTTTCAATCCCTCAGGATTCCACAGACCGTAATTTTTTCCGTTACAAAACCAGACAAAATTAAAATGGACACCAATTTCCCTCTGATTCCGACTTGAATATGTGCCTAAATCATCAACAACAAAGAAAAAGGGTAGACAGTCAACACACACAGATGGTCCATCATCAGACAACACTGACTGACAGTAAGGCAGATCAGACAGCCAGTCAGACAGACACATGTACAGACCGACAGGCAGACAGATGGACGGCGAGGGAGATACACACAGCCACTAATGTGAGTGAGACCATGTGTTTGTGTGTACCAGGTGGACACAGAGTATGGTTCTCCTCCTGCTGTCATGGCCACCTTGTCAGCCCTCGCTGGCTAACAAGGTAACTGGAAGACTGCTGACCTCGCACAGCTGGAAACAGCTCTACAGCGCACGATGTGCAGGAAGTGTTAAAGGATGAAGCAGACATGTGAATTGACGTTCGACAACAACACCAAAATAATGTGATGGACCATGAGTAGTAATAAGCCTTGCCTTCTAAGAACTCTGAACCACAAGACAAGTTCCTGTAGCAAAGACCAATCATGTAAACACACACACAACCAACCACCCATAAAACACATGCAACCAATCATAAAAATACACATACCCATACTCAGACCGATGTCCCACACACACACACACACACACACACACACACGCACACAATGTGTAGTACTGGGAGTTCCCTCCCAGAGCAGCTACTAAGGGCCACAAGATGCTCGTTTAGCTACAGCTTCCTGACAGAGGAACAGCATTGAGATAACGTCCTGACTCCCACTCCCCTCCTCCCCCATGTGTTCCTAGGCCCAGCCAGAGAGCACCCATCCCTATCCAAATGCATGATTCTCGTGAAGGCTGTTTAAGGCTCCTACCCACGATGCGACAAACCTGCTGAAAATGGTGGATAAAACGGTGACAAGCACTGTGCAACATGTGTGGCTAATGCTAGCGGCAATGCTTGCCAATATGATGGCCCGTTTACGGCGTCATCACCCCAGTGTGTCCGTTGACAGCGCAAGAAGGAGAGAGTAAGGTAGGAAAGAGCAACTCCTTCTCCCCACAGCATTTAAACAGCCTCTCCATGCAGATTCAGACAGGGCGAAAGCCATAACTACAGCATTGAGGGGGTTTATAAAGAAAGATATGCAGCCCTATGCCGTCGCGGAGGATGCGGGATTTCAGCATATGAAAGTGCTTGAGCCACGCTATAATATCCCCTCTCGCCGAGACTTAAGCAACACGGTAATTCCCAAAACATTATGAGGAGACATGACAAGGAAAAAGAATTGTCCAACACAGCCTACGTAGCTCTTACTACAGACAGATGGGCCTAACTGTGACTGCCCACTACAACACTTCGGAGTGGGAGATAACAAGCTCCGTTTTGCAGACGCGCCCCTTTATGAGAGCCATACAAGTGAGCATCTCTCTGAAGCACTGACACAAGCAGTGACACATCGGAAACAGGAGCGGGGCAAGAGCACAATCCCCGTCACCACAGACAATGCAAGGAACATTGTGAATGCAGTCAATGAAACAGCAGGACTGGGGCCACAGATCTAGTGCTGTGCACACCCTGTTAACCTTGCAGCCAAGAACGCAGTCTCACTAAACCAGGTACCCCGGCTCCTGGGGAGGGTTAGGAAGGTGGTAGACTTTTTCCACCGTGGCACAACAGCCGCCCATGCCCTCTAAACCAAGCAGGAGATGCTAGAGTTGCCAGTTCACGAATGAAGATTTTTAAACCTCTGAACCTAACCTCTGATATAAACCAAATGCAGCATATTTGTGCCTTTGAATTATTCTCCTTTTCCCACTGCCCAGTAGAGAATAATAAAAAAAAGAGAATAAAACCATGAAAGTTTTTTGTTGTTGTTGATATTTTCAAGACTACTAAATATACTATTTGTCTGCTTTATTCTGCAGGGTCAACCCAGTGAAGCCCAGGTGGCCAGTTCATCATCAGCAGACCAAGGCGCAGCATCAGAGGCAGCAGCAGAGACATCATCTCCTCCCCAGAAAAAAGCTATTTGGAGACGTCTTTACAACAGAGGACAGCACCACCAAGCTTTTGTCCAGCATCACACAGGAGGAACTCGCCTCATACAAGGCCACAGGCTGCATTCTCGTGGATGACAATTACTAAATTAATTAGAAAACCTATTCTTTTAATTAAGATTTCACAATGAAGAAGTGCTTATGTTCCTTATGTTCTTAGCCAGAATTTTGTTAAGGCAAACAGTTGTTAACTTAGTCAACCTTAACCCTGTTTTGAAACAGTGTGCAGCGTGTGTTTGGTTTACGCTGCACTATGTTAACGGTCTACAAAGCTGCATTTTTTTCTTTGCACTAATTAGAAAACATTCTTTTAATAAAGATATGACAATGAAGAAGTGTTTATGTTCCTTATGTTCTTAGCCAGAATTTTGTTAAGGCAAACAGTTTTTGCAAAATAAATGAAAACCATGTTGAAATTGGCGATACCTCCCCCCTGCTGAACCTGAAACCTGTGAACCCAAAACCGTGATATGAACCCAACCATGAATTTTGTGAACCGTTCTCCCCCTACTCTCTAGCATCTCTGTCTCGTGTCTAGCGTCTCTGTCTCGTGTCTAGCGTCTCGGGGTCGTGTCTAGCGTCTCGGGGTCGTGTCTAGCGTCTCGGTCTCGTGTCTAGCGTCTCGGGTCTAGCGTCTCGGGTCTAGCGTCTCGGGTCTAGCGTCTTGGTCTTGTGTCTAGTGTCTCGGTCTCATGTCTAGCATCTCAGGCTTGTGTCTAGCATCTTGTGTCTAGCGTCTTGGTCTTGTGTCTAGCATCTCGTGTCTAGGGTCTCGTGTCTAGGGTCTCGGGTCTAGCGTCTTGGTCTTGTGTCTAGTGTCTCGGTCTCATGTCTAGCATCTCAGGCTCGTGTCTAGCATCTCGTGTCTAGCGTCTTGGTCTTGTGTCTAGCGTCTCGTGTCTACGGTCTCGTGTCTAGGGTCTCGTATCTAGGGTCTCGTGTCTAGCGCCTCGTGTCTAGCGTCCCGTGTCTAGCGTCCAGTGTCTAGTGTCCCGTGTCTAGCATCTCGGTCTTGTGTCTAGCATCTCGGTCTCGTGTCTAGCATCTCGGGCTCGTGTCTAGCGCCTCGGGTTCATGTCTAGCATCTAGCGTCTCGGTCTCATGTTAAGTGTGCCGATGCCCGCGCCGTAAGTGCTTAGCTACTTGCCCCTGACAGTGATCATTGAATGAATGGAGACAATCCATTATTAGCCGTCCATTATACACAGCGTTTCATAGGAGAGACGTGGTTCCATCCGGCGTTCTTCCATCTCATCTACTGTATTTCATGAAAAAACACTCAGCCTTGAAGAGTCAAGCAGCCTTAGACTTTCTCTCCCTTTATCAGGGCCTCTCTTCACGCAGAATAGCATGACACACAGTGGGAATAGCCTGACCGAAGTGTGCATGCTTCGGTGGCTGATTATATACTGAATGGAATGATAGCTAGGACCTGCAATAGTAGTTCTATGGTCGTAGACCGTGTCGTCTAGCTATCGTGCCTGCTTTGCCCTCAACAATCGCATGAAGCACCTGGCAGAGGACAGCCACTGGCTAGTATATATATGCAGTGTTTTAAAGGTGGGTCTGAGCTGACTGGAGGCTTGTTAGAATTGTTCTGTGCTCAGAGCCGTGCGCTCAGCTAAGCCCATAAGGCAGAGCCAGGTAGACGATGATTGTTTTTCCTTGGGATTGACAGGGAGGGAGGATTGTCTCATTTCAATTCAGGATAAGACAAGAAAACTGAAGCTAATTATCTGGTAGCAAATAGGAAGAAAATATGGTACTGTGTGTGTGCGTGTGTGTGTGTGTGTGTGTGTGTGTGTGTGTGTGTGTGCTTATGATGGACGTTAGATGCCTCGACACCCATGGCACAGCACCCATGGCACAGTTGTGTGTGCTCACTGTATGTTAGTGGATAATCATTAGGAGGACTTCTTGACCCGAGCACCTGAGGAAGACGAAGGTAACTGAGGAGGAGTGAGAGGAGGCAGGGGGAGTGGTACAGCTGGAGTCCTAATCATGCATGCATACAGTATGAGAGACTAGACCTCAGCACAAGAGAACATTAGCGCACGGTCGTTCAGGAAAATAAATTGCTGTGTAGAGTTCAGCACAGTAGAGGAGAGGGAGGAGGAGGAGGAGCAGCACCGATGAACCATGAAGAAGAAAACAACGAAGGGGTTGAGCACATATTAATGAAATGCTCCATTAATAACGGCAAACGTAATTGTGCAAAAACACGGCCAAAAAGGTTAGACGGTCATGTACTGTGAAGTCTTCACAAGGAACGCCCACCTCTCTGTGCATCTGTCCTGCCAAGTAGATAGCGCTGCTCTGGCAGGCGTCGTCCAGACACACAGGAAGGAGGTGGTCCTGGTGTCCATCGCCATCTGACAGAGAGAGAGAGACACTTGTTTAATGAACGTTTTTAATGAAATCATTTCTAGAAACCCTAATTGTTTGCCGAAAATACAATGACAACTTCAAAGTTTCTAAATATAATGAATTTATTATAAACACAATAACTGAAGAAGTTTTCACTGTGGTGCACAGAATGGTACTTTGCAATATAATCTGCAACAGAACGATAACCTCTTACTAATTCTATTACTTTTAACACCTAAGCTGGCTTCGTGCAGAGCATCAGTTTGCTAATGGACTTCCGGACACCCTGGAGAACTTGCATGTCGCGTCACTTCATCGTCTTTGATAATGCTAACAATTAAAATGATCGTCAGAGAGCAGTACAGGCCTCAGATTAAGAGGCTGAGAGCTATGCCAGAGGAGTACAATATGAAATACTGTTCTGACAGGGCTTTTAGACACACATGCTCAGTTGACTCACACAGCATTTATATTTCTAGCATGCACACTGTAGCGGTTAGCTCCTGCTACGTGCCACATGAAGTGGCTTTTCCAGGGCTCTCAATAATCAGGGTAAAGAAGGTGGTGAATAATTCGGTTCATTGCAGTTTGTTGTAATGTGGACAGAGCAGGTGGAACAAAGCTAGCATGCTAGCAGTCTCCTCGACTGTGTGCGGTGATGGCTGACTAAACTTGGGCCAACCAGCCACCAACCACACACATGCCATACATACATACAAAAATGACCGTTGTGTCACCATCTTTGGTGGCATTCATCACATCATTGTGTGTGATTACGAGGAGCACCATATTGTGAACAGAGAGCGATGGCCAAGCGTCAAACTGTATGGATTGAACGGATCTCATACCAGAGTAAGTATCACATACTCTAAAAAGGCAATACTCTAAAAAGGCAAATCTAATTGTGCATTTGTTTGCAAAATTAGGTTGCGGAAGAGGATACTTTGCAGTATTACTAATTAGCTGAGCAGGAATTTACTTGTTTTTATTTGTATCTGTAACAGATTGAGTGAGTCGTAATGCTTCTGTGGCTCCACCAAAACTAGCTCAGCCGCTAACACTGCACTTCATGCCAGATTAAACAGGACGGAGGAAGAACGTAGAGTATAGTCGATATTTCTGGACTAGTGGTCCAACCAGAATGTCCTACTATTGGCACCTTAAATGCACCAGACCTGCCCAGGATCCCCCTCCCACTTCTCATGAGATATAGGCTGAGGACCAGGAGACATTTCGGGAGGGAAAATGCTGAAGAGGACAGAATGCGGGTACAGATAATGGCTCTGCTCGTACAGATAGCGACACGTTGGCATTCTGCATACAGTGGTGGCACTGATAACCACGCCACTCACAGTGTCCACACATGGCCCACGAGCATATAAACTGAAAGTTTCCACAGGTGCTTGGAACACAATTCCACCACACACACAATCCCCCAGACTTGCACAATTTGCTTACAAGTGTTTACAGCCGGATAGAATAAGAGTGATACGATATTAACAATATTAATATCATGAGAAGATAAAGACTATCCATCATCCATATACAGTATATATATATATATACCGTATGTTAGTGCATATGAATCACCAACTAATGAGCCAACAACTGCTTAGTATAATGTACTGTTATGAACCTCAAATAAAACCAAAAGGTACATATCGATAACAGTGACGACACCTGGTGGTCCCCCTGCATGGAAACATTTTGCCGAATTTTGCCACATTTATCGGCCTCTCCTGCGAGGGACTTTCTTCTTCTTCTCTCTCTCCCTCCCTCTCTGCTCCACCCTTCCTCTATTTTAACACCGACCGACTTCAAGCGGCGGTTATACTGAACAGTTTGTGTTATCACCCCTTCGTGCCGCCTCATCTACAAACACGGGCCTGGCCCGCTCCTGAATTCAGTGTGGTGACTGCGGTCAATATTGTTTCATCTCTGGCCCGCGGGGCATTTAGCAGGCCAGGCAACCGGGAAAACTCCCAGTGGTCCCGATGGCCGGTCCGGGCTTAACGATAAAGACATATTTGTTACGAGAGAACGGCCCATGGGATAGATATACCTTCAATAACACAAACAGACAACAAAGCAAATCAATTAAGATTGTTACAGTCACGCACATCAACCCACAAAAGTGAAGTAATCTGGCATCTGCCCATCTGCCCTCTCCGTCGGCGGCCAGACAAATTGATCGGGGTGTTCAAGCGGAGGTGCAGAGTGTTTGGGTGGGGGTACATCCACCACTGCATTACTGCAGCCGTGCGCAAGCATGGCGCCGAGGTGAGAGCCAGGAAGGTGTGCGTCGGGCCAACCGGACAGTCAGACAGAAGCCAAAACACAGAGCTCAACCTGAGAGGAAAAAAGGATTTGGATGGAGGACGCGCGGCGTATATGAAGTTAGTATCAGCTGACGTGGAAATGATTTTGACATTCTCACAAGGTTAGCGTTCGCACACCATCACACCGCTGCAGACCTCATTGAGGCTGGCACCGGGGCACAGCACCTCCCTCCGTCCTCAACACCCGTGTAATAGATATATCTGGTCATTTGCATCCGACTGCATATGAAAATGTGCAAATTAATAACTGAAATCAGAAACCGGAAGCTCACGGGACTCAATCATTAGCATTTGTATTTAAGTGCTGTTTAAATAGGGGAGATATCTTTCAGTGTGAGGAACTGCTTGGTTGAGAGATGGGTTTTTTTTTGGGGGGGGGGGGCTTCACCTCTTCGTCTCGCTCTAGATAAAGAGAGAGAGAGAGAAACAGAGCAAGAAAGAGAGAAGCAGAGAGATAGAGAGACAGACAGTGAGAGAGTGGGAAAAATAGAGAGAAAGAGAGCTAGAGTGAATCCTGGTGGACATTTTGATTGTGTCGGTACTGGTGAGGCTATGCATCTTCGTTTGCCTGCTGCGCTTCAAAATGGCTCATTTGGAAGAGCCCCCAATTTACACTGACTACACTCTGGGTACAGATTTACCCATTACTGCTCATGACCAGGCAAGACATGCAGAGAGACATGCAGAGAGAGAGAGAGAGAGAGAGAGAGCCAGGGAGACAGAGGGAGACTGAGCGAGACAGATGGAGGACGAGATGGAGGAAGAGATGGAGCGATATTCGGAGAGAGAGAACATAGAGAGAGGATAGAGATGGATGGAGGGAGCGATAGTCAGAGAGAGAGAGAGAGAGAGAGAGACTGAGCGATCAAGGCAATCTAGGTGGCGGGAGAACGAGGCTGACAGAGATGTAGATGGAGGAGGTGGAGAGAGAGGGAGAGAGCGAGTACCTAACAGACCATAATGAGATGAGGGGGGACAGAGTGGATGGCAGGGAGAGAAAAACAGCCTCACCGTTAACAGTGTAACATACCTGGGTGTGTGCACACACACAGGGCTATACAAGTACAACATCAATGCATGTATAGACCTTTTCAATGTCCCTCCCTCTATCACTCTCTCAAACACGCACCCACCCACCCACACACACACACACACACACACGATTCACAATAAAAAGCTCGTTAGATTTTAAATATCTAATAATTTTAAATACATAAAAATACCTTTCAACACAGCAGTAAAAAGGCATTAGTGCATATATCTTTCAGCATATATACTGCCTCAGGTCCTGTTTCCTCCGCTAGGCTTGCTGATGTACAGGGACGAGAGGTGTTTTTCTAACACTGTGTTTCACCCTCATAATGAATTATGCATCAGCTGCTGTCACAGGGAAAAAAATGCAATTACCTCAGTGATAAGGCAGATGAGCCCGTTTCTGTCGGGTATGCGCTGGGCATCCATTTAGAGCAAAGTGCTGGAAGTACTACTGTTAAAAAAAACACTAGAATCATGTGCATCCAGAGGTAACCACACACACACACACACACACACACACACGCACGCACACACACACACGTCAAGCACTGCGTAAATCTACTGCTTCACGGCAACACATTTAACAACAGAGATGAGTTGAACAGATGACATTAAATGCTAATGAATGCCACCATCTCATTGGTAGGAATGAAGGTCAGGTATGAACAGAAAGGATCCAGAGAGTATCTCTGTTGATATTTTGACGTTCACACTGTTCTCTCCCATGGGCTTCATGTAACACTTCGTGCTCGGGGCGGGGCGCGGGGCGGTTTGTTTTGGACGAAGGTCACTCTCGCACATCCAATGTGCCCAATGGGATGCAAATGACAGGGTTTGAGGAAGAACAGAGGAGGAGGAGGATAGGGAAACAAAGATAAGAGTGTCATAAAGACAGAGGGAGATGTGGAGATAGAGTGGTTTGTCTGGACACAACTCAATTGTGATTGTTGAATGCAAGTTTGTGTCACCGAGACTTATGGCATGGATAAAACAACACATACATCAGAGAGAGAGAGAGAGAGAGAGAGAGAGAGAGAGAGAGAGAGAGAGAGAGAGAGAGAAAACGGCCAATTTGGATGATGATGGGAACAATTCCCACACAGACACGCGTGCGCAGGTGTTAATGCCTGCGTGTGCGTGCAAGGATGGGAACACACGCCTCGATCAAAGCTCTCCGTGAAGCAAGCCCAGAGCCGAGCG
>OMKP01056920.1:0-15834 GCA_900302375.1 Bathygadus melanobranchus | reverse complement strand
GTTTGGCTGCCAGTATAAAGAGGCTGGGACGCGTGGCGCCCGTCACAAACGATGGCCGTTCTAGGACCTCCTCCCATTCTTCTTCTGCCAGCGCTGGTCCTGCTGCTGCTCTGGGGGGCGGCCGTGCCCGCGGCCTCGTACGCCCTCACCCCGGGACGCACGCCTCAGCACAAGATCCTTCACCTGGGTGAGGGGGGGAAGGGTCGGGAGATATGGATTTAGCGGGCGGCCGCCGGACAGCGACGCGCGTGACGCACCCCAACCCGTTCATGACACTAGAAACTGTTTGTTGATATCCTGATTTATTTATTTTTTGTGGGGATGTGTAATGTATGCCTGCGTATGTCCTCCGTGCGCCCAGACTGGCCCAATGACTGCGGTACGGCCCACTTTAAACCCAACATGGCTGAGAGGATCGTGTCGGGGAACGAGGCCAAACCCCACTCCTGGCCCTGGCAGGTCTCACTACAGGTACAGCAACCAATAATATTATTAACATTAGTCATTTTCTTCTTTCAGCCAAGTTTACCAAACTGGGTTGTCTAAAAGGACGGCCAGCAAACAAAATGATAAGTCTATTATAGTTGAACGTATGAATAGTGAATAATGACCGACGTAATGATTATTAGTACATTACATGAATTTGCTGACTGGTTACTCTCTCTCTCTCCATCCCTCATAGGTTCGCCCCAGGGGGAGTAAACACTACATACATGTCTGTGGAGGAACCCTCATCCACAAGAACTGGATCCTCACCGCTGCCCACTGCTTCCAAAAGTAAGGCCTAGCGTTTGGTCAAATGTGTATTTAACAGAACAACAGGGTTGGGAGTTATATATACGATGGTATGGACTATTTTTCTTTAGGTGTTGTTTCCCTGATTGTATTAATAAAAAGTCCCCATTCATTTCATACTTTTAGCAGTGTACAAAAAAAGGTGTTACGTATAGAAAGTGTATATAACATAACACAAGTGGAACTTATGTTAACTAATCCCAGATGGGAAATAAGTATAGTTAAAGGGTAACCTTGTCTATTTCCAACTGGCTTTGTATCATTTCAATGTGGGTTGTATACGCAAATGAACAATGTTCACCTTCCCTCAATGTTGCCTGCGTCCAGATCTCTCTGGATGCAGGCAACTCAGTCAGTATCTCTGAGCTGGGCCCCAAACACTCACAGCACATCAGCAGGCATCTTTCACACTATATCCCTAATGCGGATAGAGATAAGGTTGACAATCAGCAAGGTTATTCTTTACTTAAAATACAAATACCCAAGTCCTTGAAACATGTTCACCCCCCCCAGGGGTAAAGCCGAGGACGCGGGCAGCTGGAGGATCGTCCTGGGGAAGCACCGGCTCAAACGCTCCGAGATTCCAGAGAGAGTGATTCCGGTGAAGCGCATCTACCGCCACGAGCGCTTCCGGTACCCGACGCACAGCGAGCTGGACTACGACATCGCCCTGGTGAAGGCCGGTGCCGACATCCTGCCGTCCAACTTCATCCGCTACGCCTGCCTGCCGCGCAAGCAGACCAGCCTCAAGCCGGGACACTACTGCTGGGTCACGGGCTGGGGGGATACGCGGGGTGAGTGCGTACGGGGGGTGGGTGCATGGGAGACTTGTACTTGTACCGAGTACTACTACTTCTCCCATCTTCTTCTACCGACAAATGTACTTATTGTAAGTCGCTTTGGACAAAATCGTCAAAATGCCAAATGCCCTAAATGTAAATGTAAATGTACCAGGCATTTCATGTATTAAGAGGAGTATACGTGTAAAGGAATAAATGAGTGAGTAGACTGATAGTAGAGTGATCTGATCCTACAATGAAGTATCGTCAAAGAAATTCACAAATTTAATCCACAAATCCACGTTTATCATGATTCAGGTGGGAAGGAGAACGTGTCCCTGGCCGAGTCGTTGAACCAGGCCCGCCTCCCCATCATCGACTACAAGACCTGCCGACAGAAGAAGTTCTGGGGTGATCGTGTCCGTGACTCCATGATCTGCGCTGGCTTCAGAGACACAGAGGGCCCCCCCGCTGCATGCCAGGTAACGTCCGATCCAGAAGTCCAACGACGCTATAGCAGAGCAGATTAGATAGATTAGATGTTAATCTAAAGTCTGATTTGTGAGACTACATGCCAGGTAACCACATCAGCCCTGCGGGCTAATATCACAAAGGGATATTAATATTTACTAGGGCTGGGCAATAATTCAACATTATTGTTTATAGTCTAAATCGTATTGTATCGTCATGAAGTGAAGATAGATTTATAGTAGTAGTACCTCTGAATATTACCTAACCGTAAACCCCATTTGATCAGAAAACCACCATTAACATTGTTTTTAAAACAAAAACATTTGGGAAATATTTAGCAGGGCCCTCGCACAGGTTGGGAATCACTGACCTGTAGATTAAAATAGGTAAAAACACACGATTGACTCACACAATCTCCTTGTGGTCGCAGGGCGACTCCGGCGGTCCTCTCCTCTGCCAGCTGGGCCGGGACCGCTGGGAGGTGCACGGGGTGGTCAGCTTCGGCCCCATCGGCTGCACCGTGGAGAACAAGCCCAGTGTGTTCACACGCACTGCGGCCTACATCCCCTGGATCGAGGCCACGCGCATCAGGGACTTCTTCCTGCACTGAGTGGGCGGGAGCCAATGTGACACCGCCACTGGACCTCGACTGCTCATCGGACCCTAAGACACGTCCTCCGTGTCTCAGGGATTCTGCCCCTGACATCATGTGCTCGTTTTTAAAAATCGATTAATTACCTGGAACCTTCAGTGGTTACGCATTAGGTTATTATTATTCATAAACTGCTATAGTAATAATATATTATTTACATGATGTACACCAATTCAAATGAATTTGGCACACCGTGATCATGTACACAATATTGTATATTGCGTATCACTGCTACAAGACACATTGCCACTGTGATGGTTTCATTTCCCACATAAACTTGACACATTTACAAACAGCCTACATGAATCAAATACATTTGCGGAATAAAATCTGTAACCAGCTAAATCCTGTTGAACTGATTCTGTGGTCTTTATTTGTATTCAGTACAAATACAGCATTAACATTAACATCAAAGTCATTGGGTGAGAGAGCTCATGGGGTTCTGGAGGTCAAAATGTGATCAGCCAATTCCTCCCGACTAACAAAGGTCGATATTGAAGTCACAACAGTAAATTAAACATGCCTATGTTTAATGTTGTACACTGCTGATGAGGATCAATGTGAATATATTACATATTTTAATGTCAGTCATTCAAGACTAACACATCTCTTTTACAAACCCCTTCATGCCCCAGTTAACGACACAAAACATCGACACCATTTTGAAGGTCACCCACCCAAATCCTGCGGGGGAGGGGCCAGACTGGAATTCCAAGTCACACACGTCAAGTCAATAGTCTCCACTTTCAGTTGGATCCTGTGCATCCTGGAATGCTCCACAGTAGCGAATCGGACGGTGTGTATGAAAGAACACGAGGGCTGAACAAAAACGATTCACATTCCTGTACAGCGCACCGCCATTGAGCAGAATCTGGTTTCATCGTTAGGGCTGTGGTTAAAAGCAGTGGGAGAACAAGAGATATTTGGGGCGTAATGGTGAAGCCTCGTTGTTTGGGATCTTTAGTACAGCCTCGAGGATGAAGAAGAGGAGGAGGAGGAGGAGGAGGAGCCGGTGAGATGGTCCCAGTTGTTGTAGAGGGCGTAGGCGCCAGTCAAGGCCAGGCCAGCAAGACCACCACGGGCCACGCCCCTCAGGCCACCTGGGAGTTACAGAAAGAAAAGCATGGGGATTTTACAGACAATGTGTGTGTATGTTAGTTTCATCCAGGACACTAAACCCAAAATGTGACACAGACACTAGGGTTTAATCCTGGGAAACGGGATTCCCGGGAATACCCATCTGAAACATTTCCTGTTTCTCAAGAAATATAATAACAGGAAAACATTAGCTTAAGTTTAATAGGGGTTAGATGTGCGGCGTATGGGTTGAGAATCGGCAAGACCGTTAGAGACAGACTTTAAACTAACTGGTTGTTGGCCTCATAATAATGTTTTAATAATAATGTTTATTAAATGTTGTAGGGTTCTATGGTGGCGCTCCCACTATAGTTGTGGCCATAGAAGGCTGTGGCAAGCGCCTTGTTAATGGATTTAATATAGAAGGGTTTTAATAATGAACATATTTAGGAGCTATTTCAATGTTTAAACGAAGGCAAAATTAGCTCTACCTACTAATAATAACAACGGTTTGGTAATTTAATAAACATGAATGAAACTCATGTTGCGCCCACATAGTACAGACACCTACTTGTTGACTTGAAGAGCATCCCTGTGAGGGTTCCAGCTGCCACGGTGTTGACGTCGTCCTCTGCTCCTCGGGCCTTCTCTATGGCCACACCAAACACACTGTACAGCAGCGCTGCATGAGGGACAGAGACAGACAAACAAGAGATTTTTGACAGGAAACATTATGAAATAGTATTACAATGACACTTAATTGCACAGCTTGAAATATGCAATAAGGGGTTTGTAGTTTGTAGTATAGTTTCTTCCAAAGCTACTGCATGACAGTACGGTATATGCCAAACGGCATCTATATATTATGTGCAACTTCACAATAAGTCTACATAATAAAGAGGGATTACAACAACATTCTGTGAAATGGACTGAAGAGAGATGAGGATGCAGCATACCGACAGAGCCTAGTGTGTTGGCCCACGATGCACCCTGTTTGGTCACGATGTTAAGAATCCTGTGGAAGGCAAGGTTGGAGGTTATAGGTCAAGGTCATTCAGTTTGGATCAGTGGGATCACTAGTAGATGAGAATAGGCTGAGGACAGAAACTCACTGTACGTTACGAGGTTTGGACCAGGCCATGTCTCTGGTCTCCTTCAGTCCCATCCTAAACCCATTTAATGTTCCAAAGGCAGCTCCTGCAGGTTAAGAGTAGCTTTGATTAGCAGTGTCAACATGTACAGTGCAAGTCAATATAAGGAAGGCGGGGCACATTTTTATTGAAAAGTATTGGCTCCGTCTCACCTGTAATACAGCAACCTCCAATAGTGAAGAAGGCCAATTCGAATCTCCCTCTTGTCTTATTAGCGCCTGAGGGCATGATGAACTCATCTGTGTCCTTCAATTAAAAAAACCACACACACACACAAAATGGAGGAAAGCCCAATTTGTAAAAAGCAGATTGAGAGGAAGTTACGGATCTCTCATATCTGTCAGACGCATGTCCAGATCATGGCTTACCTGCACCAGGTAACGAGGGTCCACGTTGAGGTAGGGTGAAAGCGGGCTCATTCCAGTTACTGTACGGACGTAACAAAACACAGGTGAACGACAGACACGGTCACTCGTGTCGTGTCCGTAGACACGGTCACTCGTGTCTGTACTGCAGTATGAGTTAAAGGCGACACTTACACGGCACACCGGCGAGCTCTGTGTTGGAGTAGTCCGGACCACTGCCTCCAAAGAGATTCCCCAGACCTTTGAAGCCCCCCGACCCTTGCGTGTTGTTGTTGTTGTCCATGGCTCAAGAAGATCCGATGAGTTTCCCAACAAAACGCCGGCGGACCCAACAGAAGACCTGATCGTGTAGCTCAAGATAACGTTAGCAAAAAGGCTAACGATTTCACAATATGCGAAATCTACTGAAAGCCGGTTTACCGTTCACAGAATGTGGCATATGAGGACCTGTACGACAGTGTTATCTCCCACTCGAAACATTTGGTTTACTAAATGCAGGTTAAACACGCCAGTTCGCAGGTGTTGACCTCCAGTTCGGTAACGTGCTCTGCCGTAAAGCGGAGGACGCCAAGAGAAAATTACGTCAAGAACTGACGTAAAATACTGTCGTGAAGTGAGTGTATGGGGCAGGGAAGCAACGTGAACAGCACAAACTATACCATCCATCTGGTTTACAGGGGTTGTAATTGCTTACACGTATAATGCTGCGGTAACAACAGAAACGCTTCTGCGATGTGGATTGCCTCATGTGGGATCCGTTTTTTAAAATAGAAAACTAAAACTTCCAACTGGTCAAGTAGGCCACTATGGGTCGATGCTGTTTTTTAACACAAGGTGGCAGCAAAGACCCTTTAAGATAGTCCTTATTATATCTCACATAATCACAATGAAATACGCTTATTTGTACGCTTTATTAATTGCGAGCCTTGAAATATTAATGAATTAAGGCACAAATTAAAACCTATATAATTATGATTAATCAGTGCAAACATAAAAGGAAGTCAAAAAGGAAAAACAACACCAAAGAACATCTAAAATAAAACTATTTTGTAGGAAGTAACAGTGTTGTCTGTATGTGTCTGTATAACATAGTGTTAACATAGTGTTCAGCCAGATGGCACCTGTCTGCCCTTAATGCATACACTCCCATCAAGTCCACTGGGTCCATGATGCAAGAGAGAAAACAAGGTGAGACACACACACGCACGCACACACGCACAATGCACAACTCACAGAAGCATACATGCACTGACCATCTGTTGTTGGCCAAAAGGACAGAAGCAACTGAAGGAATTCAGTGTGTTGGAATTCACAAATAACAGCATCTTATTGGGATGCCACCATTGTGCGTGTTTATTCAGCAGGGGCCAAGCAGAGCGATGAGGTTTGCCATTGTTGCCCAGTGGGTGTTTTCACAGTCTCTGCCATGATCAGTGAGTTAGTGTCCCCTGTGTTACTGCCCAGTGTGCCCACTGACACCCCACAATGCCCCATTCAGCCTCAGGCCTCTCTCTCTCTCTTGCTCTCCCTCCCCTGCTCGTTCTCTCTCTTTCTCACACCATTTCTGCCTGTCTGTCCCACTGTGTGTGTGTGTGTCTCTCTCTCTCTGATCCAACCCCCACTCTGTGTTCTTTATTGAAACACATACTGACTGACACCCACAGAAGTTCAACGTTGCTTGCATCGGGCCTGCGTATACCGTGGCATGCATAACCCATCAGTATGACGGGTCCATCTAACCCTAACCCTAACCCTAACCCTAACCCTGTACAGTCATATACAGGGAGAGGAAATCCACCTCCTCCTCCCTCTTTTCCCATCAGATTCCCTTACTTCCACTCTCGCTCTCTCTCAGAATTTTCTTTTTCTTTCTTTCTACTTTTTCTGTCTGACTCTCTTTTCTCTCCCTTTGAGCTTCCCAACACAAAAGGGAGAGGGGCCACAACAGGGCCCCCTGTGTATGCTGGTTGTCAAGGAAACAGGCAGGCAGTGCTGGGCCTTTAAACAGGCTCAGAGGGGCGTGTGTGTGGCGATGGGAGGGTGGGTGGATGGCTGGATGGGGCACTTATTGACATGGAAAAGTCTGGGATACTTTTGAGCAATTTCCCCAGGCTCAGGAGTTCCTCGTGGGCTAACTCCGGGCACAGCCTTCCCACCGACCGTCAAATATTTGCGCTGCGATGGACATCTGGATCGGTTCATTATTTGGAGAATGTAGAACGCATGAAGTAACGCAACCTGTCTTTCCTCCCGGTTCTGCTCACACATTCAGTATTTATAGTCTCTCTCTCTCTGTATCGATGTCTTTCTTTTGCTCACACACACACAAACGCACACACACACACACACACACACACATACTTTATGTATTTATTTCCTTCCTTTCTTTAATTCTTACTTTTGCGCTCACACACATGCACACGTGTGCACTGCTCTCTCTCTCTCTCTCTCTCACACACACACACACACACACACAGTACAGGGAGTTCGGGATTGCAGAGTTCATTACCAGATGCTTAGGGGTGTTCCTCGTTGGATGGGATGAAACGGCATGGAGCCACGCATGAAACCAGACGAAGAAAACAAACTCACACGCGCACACGCACGTACGCACACACACACACACACACACACTCACAGTGTGTCAACACTTCCACTAGGTTCCTTCTGCTTCCACAGGGGTTGCCATTAGTGATGAGTTAATGTCCGGAGTCCGGGGTTACAACGACCACAGACTAGGCTCCAAACTCAAAGTTCAATATCACCCCCTAACTCCACAATAGAGACAGGAAGGGCAGGGCGGGGACCAGTAACTAACCCCCCCCAAATTGCTTGATTCGCCAGCAAACCCCAGTGTGAAGGAATGTCGCAGTGTCAGTGTCTTTTGGGGTGAACCACAGTGTTATGTCAGGGTTATTAATTCCACATGGACCCACTAGATATCACCTTGAAGTAGACCTCTGATGTCGATGTTAGTATCGACAAATCAACGCGCTCAAAGACAGGCGAAGAAATAACCGCTCATGCAAAACTGTGTCGACGCGTTGTTGTTTCATTGCAGACGTTGCGTTGCGGTGTACGCCTAATGTTTTATACCGCAGATGTTTTGGGGCGACTTCTTACAATCGATTTCCCTTCAATTCCCCGGTCGCCTGAAACTCCCCGTTTTACTGATTATACAGATGTTGTCCTGTTGGAATAGTTTGCAATTTCGGGGGCGTTAGTTTCCCTTATGACACACACACACACACACACACACAAGCACGCACGCACACACAAAACACTATGTTCACGCCAACGTGAGGAACACAGAGAGAAGCGCCAGGGTCAAGTGAGAGGGAACATTTTGCGGCTGCTCTTGGCCGTCTGATAGTAACTTTAGTGTGTCGGCTACTCCAGTGTTGAGCTGATCTAAGACCTGTGTCAGAGTTGTTTTTAGGAGTGTCTAAAGATTAGTATGCAGAAAGGAAGCTGACTTGCATCAGTAAGTAGGCCTACTACAGAGAAAAAGCCACAAAGTTGGTTAGTTTAACAACTCATCAGTTTAATAGAGGGCTAAATGGCTTTCCAGCACAACACAAAGTTATTCCTACTCTGAAAACCGGAAAAAAGTTAAAAGATCATCTTAACACACATCTTGTTTTGTTTTTTCTTCACACACACAATTTGAATCTTAAAGGAAACCAAAGCAGACAGATATCATTAACGTGGTTAATAATCACAGAAGTGAAGACATGGTTATTAGTAGTAGCCGACGCGTGGCTCCTCGGTGTAGATTAATGTCCAAACTGCGTTGTTAATGATCAGGCTTACATACAAAAGGCACGTGAGGGAAGCGACTGATCATAAAGACGTCCAGTATATCAGGTGACGTCACACAACAGGCGAAGACATGAAGGATAGGCCTTCAATAACAATTACAAAATCAGTAATGGCTATCAAATTATTCTCCATTATAGGGCATATAGTTCTTGTAGGAAAAGTTAATTTAATGTCATTTTCACGTACAAAATAGAATATAAAAATACATTATAAAGTTGTTACAGATGTTACGCATATGACTTTGTGACTTAAATCAGGCATCGATTGGCTTTCTGTGCATTCAGATGGGACCAGTGGATGTCCCTTACAAGAGGAACTCCACAAGGACCACAAGCACGTTTTTCTGTCTCTGAAAAGTAGATACACATGCAAAATAAACATCCAGACACGTCTATCTCCTACTGACGAAGCACACAAGTAACACAAACACCAATGAAAAATAATATAATATAATACTGATCCAAAGAGGCCCCCGCAAGGTCCTCGTCATGAACACGCTCTGTAACCGCAGCTCAAAGCAACGCAGGCCTATTGATATGGCAGCTGTGTAAATACTGCAATAAACCCATCCATTGATCCATTTTGGCACTGATATAAGGACATATTATGTAGGCAACCAAGATAGTTAGATAGTTAGGCTGTAACATCATGTGTACTTGAATCCAATTCATTAGCATTGGAACGCTAACGTCACTATCAACATCGCGTTCCACATGAAACTCATATAGTGTCAGGAAACAGCGACACGTAACCCCTTCCCATCCCTGCTCAAAAATAGAGGCACTGTTGTTCAAGCTCGTACAATTTTCTAGTGCGATAATTCAAAGGCGTCATTGTGCAAGAGAAACTGAAGCCTCTACACCATGACAAGAGTGCAAACTTTACCCAGTTTGTGTGTGTGTGTGTGTGAGAGAGAGATATGGCACAGTGGAAGCATGCAATATGTGCTTGTCATCTGACTGTTGTGTACAGGCCCTAAAAGAAGAAGTGAGATTTGGGAAAGAGGAGAGAGATGCATTCTGGTAGTTGTTGTCCTTACATAGGAGTGTTTACATAGGGACACATTCACAATAGGGCTTGTACATCAGAATGCATCATGGGATTTTTTTGTTGGCAATACTCCGCCATATTGAAAGGATTCAAGAGAGTCGTAGTGTAACATCCTAAACCAACGTACATATACCGTAACCTAGGCTAATGTAACCATGGCTAGCATAACCTAGGCTAACGTAACAATGTCTCCCCATAATGACAAATCATTTCACGATTAATGACTAAACAGTGACTAACATTCCAATGATCCTATGCTTCCAGAATAGAGGGGGTGTGCTGTGACGTTGCGATGTACAAGCCCTATTAACAATTTCTGTCTCTTTTCAACCATCACAGTTTGCTGTGAAGGTGCTATAGATGCTAGCATGATCAGCTAGCATATTCAAATGATAGCACTTTAGCTTTAGCGCATATGTAGAGACCCATGTTATATGCTATAGTCCTGAGGAAAATAAGTAAGGACAGAGCACTGCATCAGAGAGTGGCATTAAATCCCCTGCAGGGCAAAACAGAGAAACAGTTTGACACAAGCCTGTCTTGGCGTGGAAGCCCGTTTGATTACGAGAGGTCGCCATTGAGATCTATGGGTTATAAACAGGGAGGATTGATAAAACAGATAGGTTGTTTTGTTTTTTACACCAATAGTGACAGATTCCAAGATGAACAGTTTGGAGTGTGGACTTTTGGAAAGAAGGCACAGTTGGTGAGGATGAGTCGGTTCCTTTGAGGTTCATCCCCATGAAGTCATGAAGTCCTCGAGGTTGGCTGGTTAGAAAGAAGCCGGCAGGTTGTTCCCATTATGCTGGTCTCTAGTTGGGTTGTCTGGGCGAGTGGCAGGGCCATTGGCCAATGAAAACGCCCAGGCAGGCAGAGATGGGTGGGTCATCAGTGGGCAGAAAGGTCAGAAGGTCAAGGGTCATGGGTTAGTTGCCGTGGCAGCTAGAGTTAGACGAAACAGACAAGGACAGACAGACAGACAGACAAGAACGGACAGACGTGGGGAGGGAGGAAAAACAAAACAAAAGGTAAACAAAAAAGGGGGGACAAAAAGAAAAAAGATAGAAGAGAGATTAGTGTCAGCTAGTGGCGTCAGAATGACAACATGGCAGATCTACTGCGGTTACACCATGTGACGGGCGGTGGGGGGGGGTTATGCTACCGAGCACCACCATGAGCCAAGCATCAACCACTTCAACGTCAGCCCGAGGCTTGACGTCAGGAATGGCTGCTTACAGATGCTTATTCATGCCAATGAGGGTACCCCGCATAATGACTACATAGCGAAAGGACCGTCCCATAGTGTGACCGCTGCTACAGTGATACTACTCATGCTTGTGGGCTAGGCCTGAGATAGACAGACAGAACAACCATGGACAGAAAAGGGAGACAGCATGGTTTCAATTAGGAGGGCAGCCTCTGTCTGGAGGAAAAGGCACCCAGTTATACGCTGCCATAATTAGTGCCATTATTTAGCGGCAAGCCCTAAACGATCTTGATGAGTAACCGGTGTGATTTAGAAGAGGTTTATGAATTAATGATTGGATCTGTTGGGCTATGGAGTATTGTTAGGGTGTTGCACCTAGTAAACTACAGAAAGCAAAGAAAGACCCCTGGTGAGAGACAGTGATGAGGGGTTAACAAGATGGTGATTCCAGAGGGGGAATTAAGACACGCTCTAAATGGACGTTTTGCTGCACAGATTTAGAGCCTTTGGTTCTCGTCATTGTTTTTAAAATATTCATCTTTATTGCTTTTTTTGTGTTTTTGTTTTTTGTTTTTGTATGATCATTGTACACAACAAGAGCACCGACACACACACACATACACGCACGCACGCACGCACACACACACACACACACACACACACACACATATTCGAGCTAGCTAGTCCATCTATATTGCATAACAGTCATGAAGCTAAGAGAACGAGAGGTGGTGTGGGGGGGTGTGTGTCACCCCATCATAAATACAAATAGACAAAAAAGTACTTCCTCTAAAGCCACCTTCGGTGTAACTAACCCTCTAAAGTGATATTAGCTAAAGTGTAGCTAGCTGTGGACACACAGAGACACTGTAGTCTAAACACTGTATATGGATGGACACAGAACAAGACCCGAAAACTAACTATTTACCAAGCAACTTTATCTTTATGAGCTTAAAAAAAGCAATAATAATAATAATAATAATAATAATAATAATCAATCCAAAACAAATCCCTATATACAAATTGACTTTTGCATCTACAAATCACTAAGACACACACACACACACACACATTGTAAACAGCCCTGTTGTCACATGGCATACTACAGTATATCATGCATAAGACATATATATAAACACACACACACACACACACACTCACACACTTCAGTAGTCACCACACGTGTTTTTTTTTAGTAGTAGTAAAAAATAAAACAGGCATCGCATTGCAATCGTACTCAAATATTATGGTCTGGAAAAATACAAAAATAAAGAGAGAATTATTAAGCGCATGTAGTCTCCAACAGAGTATCATCAAAATCATATATCAAAAAATGCCCCCCCCCCACCCCCGAAAATATAAATTCAAACGGCCAATGGACTGGAATATTTGTGGAAGTAAATGGAATGATACTTTCACAAAAACAACAAACAAACAAACAAACAAACAGAAAGACTGCTTTTTTTTCCTCTTTTTTTCCCCTGGATAATTCCGATCCAGGAGTCACAAGGTCTGAGTCACATGGAGTGATCCGTTATGCGTGAGACAGCTCCGGCCAATCAGCACTCCCCATTCTGTCTGTTGCTGTCTGCCCCCCACAACCCTCACCTCTTGCGTAACAAACATCTCTTTCATGGCATTTCATATGTTGCGCTACGGGTTCAGTGTTTGACTGGTCCGCTGGTCACCGGGGTACCAGTATTGCTACGGTTACCATCATAGACTCATCACATACAACTCAACGGTTGGGAGGGGGGGGCACACCACATGTTTGCAGGGAGACGCACATGCATGCATATACCAACACACGCACGCACACACACGCATACACACACACACACGCACGTGCGCACACAGAGTGGCTGTTGAGCTAACTAACCTCTGTCTGTGGTCATTACCCTTTGGTAAGGATGGATTCTCATGTCGTGGCGTCGTACCTTAGCGGTCATGGCACCTGCTTACAGCGCAAATGACACATAGCCATGAAACAGAACACAGCATGTTACTGGTCTAGCACTTCACCCACAGCCCAACAACGTCAACAACCGCAAAGCCAGGCATTTACAACGTGATTTAGATTACGGGTGGAAAAACTACAACGAGGGAACTACGTGATCTAGTCTTCTAGTTTGTTCTCTGGTGTCGCTACTTATAAATGATACATACAGGCTGAAGCTATTAGCTTCTCTCGTCTACGGCCGACCGGTGGATAGGTCAAAGGTCAGCTTGTTGTTCTAACGCAACACAGAATCACGATCTAGGGAGCCCACATTTCTAAAAACGTTAACGAGAGTGTGTTAGAGGTACAAGGAACTATTATTTTAAAAAACAGGTTAGACATATCATATTATCACACCACAACACTAGTCCGCACATAGGCTAATAAATAGAAGAAATCAACAATAATAAACAACAACATTGTATAGGAATGGATCAAATAGCAAATCAGGTGCAAGCAAAAAGTTTTGGTGGGGTGCAAATGGAGAGAGTGGGGGGGATCTGTGAGTCCATGTAAGAAGTGCTACTGCCTAGCCTTTGGTTGGGAAAGCCATACCTGCAAAAACAAAAGAGAGAAATCAATTAGCCACAGCCAGTGAGTCACGTGTGTCGATTGGCTAAGACTGTGTGTGCTTGTGTTAGGGTTACTCTTGGCTACATTGCTTGTGTTGTGAAAACATTAAAAACAATGAATTACTAGCGTAAACAAAAACGGTGTGTTTCACGGTGTTCACCTAATACTCCGGTCGTATCCATGGGGTACTCCAGTATGGAGGGTGTGAGTGTGTAGGGGTACTCGTAGGGTGCGTAGATTATGCCGGATTCGGGCCCTTGCTGCATCAGCGTCGGGTGCGGACCACCCCCCTGCATGAGCGTCGAGCTCTGTATCTGGCGGATGAGGGGCATGAGGGTTGGCCCGTTCATGGGGGTGTGGTTTCTGAGGGCCGGTGGCAGGACCGGCGCGGGGCCCGTGATGATCCGAGGGGCTTGAGGCGACGCGAGGGAGAACGTCATGGTGGCTGTATGAACACACACACACACACACACACACACACGCACATACGTGAATACACACAGGCACACACAAACAACACGAAGACAGAGAAGCACACAGACAGGCTATTTAGTGCGGGAGAGACAAAGGAATTATTTATATACAGTAGAATCCTGTGCTAGGAGGGATGAGGCTTGCTTTGTCTCCCGGTTAACCCCGCCCCCTCCCTCCCCTGTCGGCGATGATGTCATTCTTACGTGTCTTGAGATTGGCGTCTCTGTAGGTTCCATTCAGAATGGCCAGCTCCATTAGCTGCATCTTCTTTAGGCTGTCTTCGCCCTCGGCCTACGCACGCACCCACACAGACACACACACACACACACACACACATACACACGCACATGTAGACACATACACACAAACACATACGCATTTAACACACAAGTTTCCATTGAGAATTAATTTCATGAGAATAAATGAAGATAATGTATATTGTGTGACTACAATAAAATAGCAAGCTAATGCTAGTAGCACATGGTTTATTGGTGTAAGTTCAGCAGCTAGTTATATCTGCCTGCTAAGCTAAATAATTGGGTTTTAGCTCAAATGTGTGAAGACTGAACAGATCTAAATATAAAACAGAGCCCCTCACTTCCCCAGACCCCGACACACACACACACACACACACACACTCACAGACACACACACACACACACACACACACACACACTTCCACAGACAGGGCATGTTTAGCGTCAAACACGTTATCTTAAGCTCTGGTTGCAGTTTGACTGATTTACAGTTTGACAGCAAGGGCCACAAGGTTAAGCCAACACATGCCATTGAACACACACACACAAACACACACACACACACACACACACACACACACACTGGGAGAGACCAACAGGTGCCTTGTTCCTTGTGGGTCTACACACCTCTACTGCAGAGCCGGTGCTTGTGCAAACAGACAAGGACACTCTGACATCAGGCTACTAGCAAGAGACCACATTCCTCCACAGACTGCACTCATGCATTGTTATTGTGTGTGTGTGTGTGTGTGTCTCCATCTCATTTCTCTATGAGTGTGAGATGGAGAAAGAGAGAGAGAGAGAGAGAAAGAGAGGTGTGTCTGTCTTTCCCTCTCTCAATCTTTCTCTATGTACATGTATGTGTGTGTGTGATGGAGAGAGAGAGTGAGGTGTGTGTGTGTTCATTAAGTGTGTTTGTCTTCAGAGCATAGGCGCTTGACTGTTTGTGGGTGCATGTGTGTGTGTGTGTGTGTGTGTGTGTGTGTGTGTGTGTGTGTGTGTGAGAGAGAGAGGGGGAGAGATTTTTTAGTTAGAATATAAATGTAAGTACTTGTTCAAGGTTGAAAATGTCTTACATTTTAATCAAAATTATTTTACCATTTTATAAGTTTCCTTTTCTCATTATGTAAGCATTGTCTAAAAACTATATTCAATTAGCTCA
>OMKP01056899.1:0-13082 GCA_900302375.1 Bathygadus melanobranchus | reverse complement strand
AACGGTCTCACACACACACACACACGCACACACAGCTTATCAACACTATGCATCACAGACACATCACTCCCATCACTCAGTAAATGGTAAATGGTAATGGGTTTGGCGTCTTGCTCAGGGACACCTCGACACTTAGCTAGGGGGAGTCGGGGATCGAACCAGCAACCTTCCGGTTGCCAGACAACCACTCCACCTCCTGAGCTACTCCCGCCCCACTAAGTCTAAGTCAACATAACATGGTAAATGGTAACGTGACAACAAACTCTCAAACACACACACACACTTCAGGACCTGAAGCCCAGGAGCCGGACACACACACACAGCCAGCATGAAGCCAGCGTCTTTTTCCCCAAAGACATGCGACAGCGAGCCAGGTACAGCCCATTTACAGCGCTGCAGGGCCGGTACCACCACCACTACGGCCCAGCACACAGAGACCCACACACAGTCCCATTCATGCGCCTGTTCGCTCAGGATTCCATTGTCTGCGGGTGTCTGGAGCTCTCTCTGCATAATACAGCAACCCTCTGGTCGGATTTTGAGTCACGTTCCCACATCCGCCAGTATAACCCATCGCGTTGAGCAGCGAATGAAGTGCAAACAAAGTGCTTGTTAGGTTGGAGGTTTTAAAGCGGGCCTGATCACATGACCCGGCTCAGTGTGGACCCAGAGGCGGACTGTACAGAAAGGGGCCCCCGCGGGTCTCTTCGGTTCCCGACGAGAGGAGCAATTTCTCCCAGAAGGTACACAAGCACGGCAAACACCGCAGACGAATGGAAGGCCAGGTTTACTTAACTGAGCAAATATGTTAAAACGTCATGTCGTACACACGCATACGCCGCCAGGCCCGACTATCTAATATTTAGCCTACGCTGTATGTCCGGTTTAATAAAATTACAATGCTATGGCAATGGTCTATGTGAAGAGGAATGCCAATAAAGCTGTATGAATTCAAACTAATTATATTGCTGTTAATTAAACTTGAATTCCATTTAGAAAGTGGATATGGATATGCCTGCCACATTTTGCTTAGTAATAGTCATTGGTCAGGCCCTCAATCAGATCAAAATGAAAGCAAATAACATCCGATATTCCATAAATAAGTAAGTAAGTAAAGTTTTTGTTTTAGTCAAGTCAAAATCTTGACATGGATACTCGAAATAAAAACATCCAACACAAAGTTGTGTCGGCAACATGTTCGTAACTGAAGCCCCAGTTTGCTGTTATGACACAACTCAAATGTGCGGCGAGTAACAAGCAAAATATTTCAGAAGGCAGTAGCGTTTTTAACTAGCTGTGGTACTGACAAGCAAGCAGTGACAGCTTTAGCTTGTTCCATGGCGTTCGCGCTGTCTGAAGAGCACTTTCAAACATCACCAACAAACCCACAAAGAAGACAGGACAAGCAGGCCACACTCCCAGAGAAGTTTCTAATCCATGACGCCGTTTTGATGCCATGCTACGTCTCTTATCTTCTCCAGGATCAGCATTTTAATGAGACCTGGTGCAACAAGCTCATCACACAAACCAAATAGTGTACACACACATGCACACACACTCTCTCTCTCTCACACACACACACGTGTGTTGTATACATACATACACAACAATGCACATTAAAACTGCTGGTGGCTCCTGGTTTGTCAAAAGGCAGAGACACTCAGAGTTCACTCTGTGTTTGCGTTGGCATACTGTATACACACACACACACACACACACACACACACACACACTGTCGTCACTTCTTCCATCCTCCTGAGACCGCTCCAGCCGCTCATCAGGGACAGTACTAGTACTAATGCAATGCTCTGGGGCCGCAGGGCGATGGTGTTCCTCTAAAACAAGCAGAGGTGAGGCACACTTTAAATACATAAAACACACACACACAACCCCAGTTGTGTGTGTGTTTAAGGGCTACAAAAATAAAATTGACTTGACACAGATTGCATTTGTTTACATTATGACCTACTTTAAATGTGGCTTATTTGGCGCTATCCATAACACTAGGATCTAGATCAGGGCTTCCCAAACGTATCTGACCACCATGATCCACCACAGAAACCAAACCACCCGAGTACCACCCACCAAGTCACCGTCACAGAGAATCCAGCTAGTTACTAGCTGGATTCTCTGTGACGGTAACTCATCGTTGTTTATTTACACATTTACATTTGTTCTTTAGGCATTTAACAGAATATTAGCCTAATCAGCTTCGCCAACAAACAGCAATACAAATATTTGGAAGTGAAGTTGTGTCAAGGATCAACTCAACCAATGGGGAATTGAACAAGCTTAAGACCTTTATAAAAATAATCATCATCATGGAAATTATTTTCAGGTTACATCAGGATTAAAGCCTCCAATATTCTGTCTGTATGTAAGAATGCTAAGCAGGAAGGAAGGTAGCGGTTATCTTGAACCCAGCAGACACGCAACGCAAGCAGGGCGTCCGTGATCCGGGTCAGCTTCACAGGCACTATTCTGCACTGTGTGCATGTGCCTGTGTGCGCGTGTGTGTGATAAGGTGTGATTGGGCAACGTAAATCCTCTTCAGCATGAAAGGAAGGTCACATATACTACTAGCAGCAGAGCCTATTTCGGTTTGATATTTTAATGTCTCATCCATACGAACCCCGCCCCACCCCATTTACTCTACTTGGTTGGGTGAATACAATACTCCGGGTCGGTTCCAGTTCCATAACTTAATAATTAATTCATTTACTGATACTCCACAGTAAACTAGGAGTGAACATGGCAAAAATGCAGGCACGGTAAGTCTCAACACTCCACATCTGCGTCCTTGGATAAAACAGACACCACCTTGGATGGAACCAGTAAATCTATACATTACTGCATACATTACAAATGGTTTTAAGTCATCTTCATTAGTCCAGTGGCTGAATGAGTTTTGTATCTGGGAGAGGCTACGTCTAGTCGTCTACCCTGTTAGTGGTCTGTGGAGTGTGTGGTTAGTGGCTGGTTTAAGCAGGCTGCACATTTTTGGTGCATTGGCTAATCAATGCCCACAGGTTAAACCAGCCATCACCACACACACACTCAGGTGAGGGTTAGCTATCACCAGCTCTTTCGTCATTCAACTACAAACCGGTTTATTCAACATCCACCAACATGTCCTGATATTGGAGGAGCCCTGGAAAGCCACTTAGGTGGTGTGTAGAAGAAGCCATTGCTACACAGTCTATAAAAGAGCCTTGTGTAACTCTGAATTCATCCCATGAATAAAAGTATGATCGTTGTTCAGCTTCTTGTCAGGCTGTTATTCTCCCTTTCACACGTGTCTTTCTTTCCCCGAAGGTATGGTGACAATTAACCTATGTAGCCTATGGAAGCCTCTTGGCTATATGATAGTAAATATTAGCCTGATTTGGTTATGTGTTTTATAAATTATACTTGTGTACTTTTCTTATACCTCCTGGCAACATAGAGTGTGCAACAGACAAAAAAAGAGACCATTAACTAAAAAAACAAATTATTTCCAGTTAAGTAAGTAAGAGACATATTTCAACATCTAGTATCATTGGTTTTGTGCAAACGATTTTAACATGTTTTCTAGCAACGGCAAACCCATGTAAACACATGTAAACACATAATACATGCATGGGTACATGCAACCAACTACATTTACTCTTTTATAGGATATGAATGAATTAATTTAACTTTAACAGGAAATCACATTACGTACACCTTAAAAATTCTATCAAATGCCCCCATTAAGAGCATGACATCAGCAAGTGGGCCAGGTAATCTAATCAGCTTCAGACAAGCCGACAAATTCCGCAATTAGAAGCTCCTGCGTCTCCATCCTGTACAGACGAGGACACAGGTCTACCCTCCAAATCATGGCAAACACACTCAAGTGCAAGTGAAAGAAAAACCATGGCGTCATAGATAGCAGCACAGCTATGCATGCAAAGCAAAAATGTTTTTTGTTGTCTGAAACAAACACACCCAACCCCAAAAATACTCCCAAACCACGATATGGAAAGTGGGAAGCAGAGCAATATCAGCATCTTGCAAACGCTGCCAAATGCTGTGGGGTAGAAAAGAGACCCATTTTTCTGTCTCCTTCTGCATCACATCCTTCCGACTCCCAAACACCACACACACACACACACACACACACACACACTATATGACAAGAATGCATGATTGCACATTTTGCAAACACTGAAAGATCATTCCAAACCGTGCACACCTCATCATTTTGGTCGCTTTGTTGGCAGCTGGACAAATAATATGCTACAAGAACACAACTACAACCGCTTCTCTGTCTCACTCTCTCCCTCTCTCTCTGTCTCTCCGTCCCTCTCTCCCTGTCTCTCTCCCCTGGTCTCCGTCAGTATCTCACCCACAGCCTCTCTCATTTGTCTTGTGTTACTAGAACAGTAGTATGCTCCCAAAATAATTAGAAAACAATGACATTACCAAAACATTACTTTACTTCTACTCGTCTTAAATGTATCAGTAGGCGAATAATCCACTTCAAGATTATAAATAGAATACATTTGATACATGGATACACAGCTTTGAGCCTACAGACTCAAGGCTATGCATCATGCATCATTGGGGCATACAAGAACTGCCTACAACAAAGTCAAATGTACTTATTAAGTTATTATATATTTCCTCATTTTTTCGTATCCGTTTGTGGTCCCCAAGACCTGGACCGTCCCTGAAGCTGCAGTGTCAACAGAGTTGGGATGCTTTGAGCTCTCACATGGACGGGTGAAAGCAAGCAACCCTAGTGGCAGGGAGGAAGAGGACAAAAGTCTCCAAACTGATGTCGGAACTTGCTTTAGCGGCAGCCTGGTTGCCATAGCAGTGGAAACAGTCCGCACAGTGAATGTGTGCATCTATTAATTCAGCAATAGGATGTTGGGCCAAGAGTGGGTCACGTTGCAAAGCAGTTCTTTGTCACAGATTTCCTTACAGTCAATAATAGCAATGGCGATATAGTGGTTATATAGTAGAGCTATGGACTGATCCTGGTCAAAGCTCGGCTTTTTCTCACTTTTGGGTTACCAGTAACGTCAATCAAACATCCTGGCTACGCACCCCCCTCACCCAAAAAATTATGCTTCATCTCTTTTTTGCCTCCCTCTCTCTCTCTCTCTCTCTCTCTCTCTCTCTCTCTCTCTCTCTCGAATACCCATCATTGATTACAATGCGTCCTTTCTAAGTCTGTTGCTCCTCTTGGTTTGTCTATCCTTCTCTCCCTTTCAACTGCTCCCTCACTCCCCCACCCCTTCTCCTCCCCCTCCCCCTTTCTGACTCACCCTGTCTCATTCATTATCCATCACTGGGTCTATGTAACTCTCGTGGACAGGATATGCCAGCACAAAAAGCTCACTGAGTCTTAAAGTAATACCCTCAAATGTATTTACATAATGTAAATAAATGTCAGATAAGTCACTATCTATCGCCGAATAAGGCAGCATGATGGTGATTGAGCCTATGGCCCACTGAAAATCACAAGTGGGGTACAGTTAGTGACGTGGTTGTTTGGCCAGAGTCGGTAGGCGGAGCTAACGCAACACAAGTATGCCGCTCCACACACGTCAACATACATCGAAGAACAACTGTCCTTCGATGTGTGTTGACGTGTGTGGAGCGGCTTACTGTTGTCTAGCGTTGCCAGTGAGCCAACGGCCAACTGACTGACGTCACCCGGGCAACACTGTTTGGATCTCAGGGAAGTGAGGTCCAAAAACACTGCAATTACCACTTGTCGCCGTACGAAAAATAGAGCGTCAGAGAACAATAACATTAAGATGATGACCAAGGACATAGCAGCTGCTCTTCATGTACGCAAACAGCCTTGACATATAACCACAGAGACATGTACACATTAAACATGGCTAGACAAGCACGCAAGGTCTCAGATTGTTGCTGGCCTGTGGTGGAGAGCTGTCATGTTGGTATGACCTGAAAAGACAGCCCACTAGCATTAGCAATGACATAGCAGCTGCAGCAAAGCTACTGACTTCCCTAAACCGCAATGCCAAGCCACTACGCTCAATCCCACAGCAGGTACAAAGGTGCACACTCTTGGCTCCATGATGAGATTTCTGAAGACTAAGCATCACTTTGTAAGGAAACAGAGCTCCAAGTCCCCCTTCAAAACACCCAACAAAAATCTTCTCTTTGCAGAACTTCTTAGTTCTGCAAAGACAATTAAAAGGCACAGAGAGAGAAAGGCACAGATCGAGCACCTCACTAGATTCTATTAACACTACTGATGAGGCCCGGCATGCAGATCCTAGGGAATAGATTGTCCTAATATGTTGCCGCCAACATACGTTTCTGCTCTCTGGTGACTGTCGGGCAGGAGGATGGTCGGACCTTCCTGTGTTCCCTCATTAGCAAGCACCAGGGAGGATAATGGGCCGGCTCGTCCTCAACCTCATCTGTGATTACATGTGACACCTGCATGGTCCAACTGCCAGTAAGCCAAATGAGAGGGACGAGGCAGGAAGGTATGCAAGGCAACACGCCGCTGAAAGGTGTCCCACTGGGGTTTAGTCATCCCATCCCCAAAAAACACCTGAGGACACATCTTTTTTATCAATCATTCTCTCTCTCTTATCATTCTCCCTCTCTCCCTCTCTCCAGCTCTCTCTCTCTCTCTCTCCAGGTCTCTCTCTCTCCCTCTCTGTCCCTCTCTCTCCATCTCTCTCCCTCTTTCTCCCTCTCTCTCTCTGAGGTTCATCGTAGGTCAGCTGGTGATCTACTCCGAGGAGGTGTTATGGTAAATTGTGTGTAGGAGCAGCAGCAGGAGGAGCGGTGGTGGAATCATTATTTCATAGACGAAGCCACCAGCGTGGAACTTTGTTTCACTCCCAAGCTAGCGCCCACACCACACGTCTGCAGAGTAACCCTGACCCCTCCAACTTGCTGAATTGGGCATTGTGCGCAGAAGGGGCGTGCGAGTGAGAGGTGAGTGGGGAGTGTCACAAATGATGAATAAGTGAGTGGGGATGAATTCGGTCTAATGAATGGCAGCTTGTGTGCATCCAACAGGCCCCATTGTTGAGAAACACTGAACTACTTCAGCCTCGACGTATTGGTACACCACTTTGTAAAATACAGCGTTCTAAAAATGTGAGCGATGGATACAGTAAGAGACAGGCGGTTAAATTCATCATTCAACAGCAAGCCATTAAGAATACTGATAGGCCCAGTAACGGGCCCACAGATATCCCCAGTAGCACAACTCTCATCTAGATTTTCCATTCTGTCTGAAGTACAGAATGGATGACAATTATTATTCTCTATGCAGTACAACGGACTGAATTATGGGTGACAGAAGTAAAGCGAAAGAAGCCACTACCATGGTCATGAGTGTTGACTAATAAACCCAATTTGGTCCACTGGAGACTATTTCCGCACCAGTACACTGCCTGTAACCATTCAGTAGCCTAGCAAGAATATGTCAGTTGAATGTCAACAAAGGCAGTGCTGTCAGGAAGTCTGCAGCGTTAACATGCAGGGTTGGTCGTACCGATCCAAACCACGTGAAGCGACATTGTGAAGCTGGCCCAGACACCTGATTGGCTACTTTGAGCATCGGCAGGTGATTCTCTTTGTAATTCTGTTGATTTGGGTTAGGCAAATAAGACAATCGGTTAAGGTCCTGACCTTGTGCCACAACCTTAAATCAGACTGGTTTGCTACGGCATACCGACAGCATATTCAAGATCAAGTCTCAATAAAGTGGTTCACATACTCCTACAACTTTCCTGCCGAGGAATATAGTTAAGAGAAGACAACAGATTGGGGTCGACAAAATGGATGGCGTTTAAGAAGAAGGCGACAACACTAACAATCTAATCTCTCATTTAGAAACAGATTTAATCACGCATGTCTAATGGTTTGCGATCCAGCAATAGAGCCAATGAAGGCGTGTAGAGGGTACGTGTTGGAGGACAAATCCTGTTGTGTTACGCATTCTAAAACAACAGTAAGAAGATATGAGTCAGTCCGCTGGGCTGGTCAATGACTGAGGTCTTCATAAGAGCTCTTCATAAGACTGTATGCTATTCTATTTCTGGACAGGAGACATCAGAGTGGAGGCTTCTAAACAGATCAATAGCGCCATACTTCCAAGTGATTCAGATTCTATTACCACCCAGTTCCTTCCCCTTCGTCTCCATAACACGGGGAAACGTTCCTTTACACCTGCCCTTCAGGTGAAAGAGTGACATGGCAGTAAAAATGTATCGTAGTGATGCAGAGCAATCGAAATGCTGCTACGTAAAGGATCCTATTTGGGATGATAATGTTAATGTGGCAATGACATATTTTCCACACACATACACACACATAACCACCACTAAACCATAATAAAATATGATAATGTTCTTTTATTTGGCTATAGTCTTAATATTAAAGAGAGTAGAGCAATTATGCAAAAATGAACTGATATTTAGGCTATGACAATGGAAAACAATGAATATCTTACTTAGTTAACAAATTGGAAATGATGACCTCACCAAAACAACGGTACAGGGAAACACTGAATATAGGTTAATGTATCAATATTTAATTTCAAATTCCAATGAATTATTAAGATGTTGTTGGCTAAGTGGCCCCAGTCAAACCAACATTGAGTAAGTGAAATGTCTGCGTGGCCTAAACAGTCAGAGAGGTGTACAACTCAACTGTCAGTCAGACAGACAACTCAACAACTGGTTGATCACACCAACGTATGCTTTATCACACGTGTGCATCTGCAGATGTGGATACATGTAAATGGTACGCGATAACACTGACTTATGATGTAGACAATGGCAGAGACAACAGTTTGTCATTTGGAGTGTTACTGAATGTTCAAATAATTAAACAATTGTTTGTTTGGTTCACTAACACATTTGGATATGGTTAGTTTTATCCAACGTCTACGGTCAAACTGCTACCCTCATGAAAAAAAGGAAATCCAATAGGAATCGAAGTAACCATGTAATACATATATATAGCTACGTGGAAATATACAGCTAGCTAGGTCTAACATAGGTCAACAACATCCTTCGATTTTAACACAAAACTACAAAAAGCTTCCGTTTGAGTGAGGAAACCCGAGGAGGGAAACCAGCGAGTTTACATTGGACTTCAGTGTAGCCGAGAAGATCAATAACGCTATTTTTGGCAACCAGATGTGACGGCAGTACGAACATCGTGATACAGCACTATACAGGAAACTTCAAGTGTATAACGCTTATTTATTTAAAATATGTATAACAGTGAACGAATAAATGTATATGGGCTGGTAACCGGAAGGTTGCTGGTTCAATCCTCGGCTCCCCCTAGCTAAGTGTCAAGGTGTCCCTGAGCAAGACACCTAACCCTAACTGCTCCCAACGAGGTGGTTGGGAGCAGTCGGTGTATGAATGGGTGAATGTGAGGCAATGTAAAGCGCTTTGGATAAACAAATATATATAAATATATAAATAATCAATTGACCATTTACCATATTATACACATAGTTAGTTAGAACACAGACTAGAATGGGGGCAAAGGGGAGAAATATAACCTTATCTCTGAAGGAGAAGCCAAAAAAACAGCCTCCCTTGCCACAGAGGACTATGCAGGTTGTATACTAATGCCTTAGCTGAAAGGGCTTTTTGCCATGCTGTAGGTTACACACACACACAACGCCCTTTGAGTCATCCTAGAGAGAAGGACTGATCCTGTTACATTACATATTCCAGATCAGTGGTTCTTAACATGTTAGGGGCTAGGGGACACCATGACCCCAACAAGAAATTCATGGCACACTAACTTAAGAGTTGTATCAATGATTATGAATAATCCACTTAAACCCATTATGACTAGGTTATTTAAGAGCCAAGAATATGTATTGAAATGAAGCAAGAATTATTATTATGCGGAGTAATGAATCAATAATGAAGCACATCATAAATAAACAGGAACTCATTTCAATACGTCTTTCACTAGCTATCGTTGCTGTAATCTGTGCCAGGTTTAGGTATTCTATGGGTAATGTATTGAATTACAACTCATTTCAGCACACGCCTTGCCTCAAGGCACACCAACACCGGCCAGGAATCACTGTTAGATCATGCTTGCCACACCACTCACGCAGAACAAGAAATACAGAAAGTGACATAAGTGATATAAGAGATTGCACGGAAGCTGTTTACATGGTGTAAAGAAGTGTGCAACTCGTGTTACTCTACAGTAACAGTACACTGTTTGGCACGCCACATGTAGGTTAACTTTGGAGCTACGTTAGCATTGCTCTAAATAGTGGAGAGTACATTAGGGGCTCGTGTAGAGCAATTGTGTAACATTCCTCACCATAGTCATTCATTGTTATACTCTGGTTGTGCTTTGCAACTATACCCCCAGAAATTCACTCCCTGGGTCGTACAGTCAGTCACCAGGAGATAAAGAACAGGTTTACAGATTATTACACATCTAACGATTCCCCCGAGAAGACTCTTTTTCCAGTCATTTTCCAGCATATTTCAAAGACATTTCACAACCAAAAGATTAGAAGCTCTGCTGGATGCACATGGACATGGGCATACAGCCATTATGTGGGTGTAACTCAGTGTGACATGTGCATTCATTTATCATTCATTTATCATTCAAATATCATCAAAGATAACCTTAAAGAGGACACAAAATGGGGATTATTATGTAGTATTATTATGGTTGGAAGCACTCATTGCTATGACTAAACCATCAACCACTGAAACCGATCCATTGACCAAATGCCTCCAAAACCAAATGTACGATTCAGTGGCGTGTGATTGTATGAGGGGAGATATAAAGCATAGTGTCTCTCTGTGTTAATGAGGTCACCCTGAATGCTCGTCTGGGAAGCCAACCCAGCAACTGGATACAGGTGAATGGCACCACCGACAATAAACAAGCATCTAATGTTCCTTAGTTAGAAGTTTGTGACACTGCGTTATGCGCTATGATTAGATTCACTTTGATGCATTTGGCAACACTTTTGATTCTTCTCTGGTCGCCTCTGAACTTCACAACTGAATCGTTACAGAAAATATCGGACTCATCATTTTGTTTGACCAAGTAAGCGCCCGTGCAAAGGTCCGTATAAAAAAAAAGCCATCATATGCGGTTGCTCAATTCATCCATTAGCCGAGAAAGGGCCGGCATTGGAAAAGCCCTGGAGAATACGGCCGCTGCATTATAATCTGACAACCATCTTATTGCTTCCAGCAAGGTCACCACACAACACACAGAAAGACTTTCCTTGGTGGGCTGATGTGCAGCTATGCCACTCAGGCTGGGAAAGGGAACATGGGAAGAGTACAGCAAAGATGTCTCCATTTACACTCTCTCCTGTGAGGAAGATGGAGGGAAAGCAACGCTCACACTGGTGTGATTATATGACTTCATGTTCATCATTACCCGTTTTGCGGAGCTGTGGAAGCCGGAGACACAACCTTTGTCTTGTCTGGCGTCTGTTGTTGTTGTTGTTGTTGTGACCTTTGACCTCCAGCCACCAATAGAGAAGATCTTACAACAATTGGGTGGTAGTTTGCTAGCTCAGCATGTGCATTTGCTGTATAACACTTGCCTTACACACACACTGTATCTCTAAAGAAACCAGCGTGACATTGAGCCCAGCTAAATGTGTTGCAAACACAGCGTGGGTATTCCAAACGACTTGCTCAAAGAGCACAAAGGTGCAATAGAGAAACACAGACAGATGGAGAGGTGAAGAGAGGTAGGTATATACGTATATATATATATATATATATAGAGAGAGAGAGAGAGAGAGAGAGAGAGAGAGACAGAGTGCTGAGTGAACATCTCCGATGGTGAGAGCTCCATCTTTATCCATGTACACATGTAGATTGGTTGTCTATCTCTGATGCATTGCATTAACAGAAGCATCCTAGAAAACGCAAAATGCTTGAGTCAAATATATTAAGCAAACCTAAAAGTGTATGTGGCTAAATCTTTCATATATTTGGTTGTCCTGAAATGGAATTGGTTGTGGAGATGTATAAGTATTGGTGACACGACTGTAACGGTAACCCACAACTGTCCCCTCGCATGAAATGAAAACCTGTGACTCTCATTCACACCAACCGACTTCTGCATCTCAAGCCGTGTGCTCGTCGCTTGAGCTGCCACCAAATGACACTGGCCCATTTCCGTACCGTAACACAGTATCTTATCAGGATTAGCCTGCAGAGGGGCACAGAATAACTGAATCTTCACATTGCTCCTCCCAATGACGTGTGCTTAATTAAACTTTTGAGGCGGGGTTGGAGCCACAAAGGAAGATGACTGCCAAGATCAAAGTCATCCCAGTGAAGGGATTAGGAAAGCGATCAAGCATCCGCACAACCAGTGAGGAAAATCCTCCCTGGCTGGAACCACCGCCGCTGCGGACACCAGCCTGCCCCGCTGGCTGCACTGACTGACTGACAGTGACATGTGTGAGGCATCGTGTTATACGATAATGTGTTAATCCTCCTGCAGCCCCACTCCTCCAGCAACACCAGGGCTACACCACATGGTACAACACAACACTTATAGTTATTACAATGAATTTTGCAATGTGGTGGATTGCATGGAGGCTATCACAGTGAAAACATAGTCTTCAGATTAGATTGGTGGAACATCAAGTTGAGCGATGTACCTAGACATACTGTATAACTATGTAGCCTACACACTGATATATGACCTACACATATACCACTATATAACTATAGCCTACACACTGATATAGGACCAACTACACATATACCACTATATAACTACAGCCTACACACTGATATATGACCAACTACATATATACCACTATATAACTACAGCCTACACACTGATACATGACCAACTACATATATACCACTATATAACTATAGCCTATACACTGATATATGACCTACACATATACCATTATATAACTATAGCCTACACGCTGATATATGACCTACACATATATAACTATAGCCTACACACTGATATATGACCTACACATATACAACTATAGCCTACACACTGATAAATGACCAACTACACATATACAAATATATATCTATAGCCTACACACT